>PVIC010043426.1:0-15425 GCA_004025085.1 Thryonomys swinderianus | reverse complement strand
ATGGTGGATTGCGCAGTGTTGTCCTGTGGCCTGGCAGCCTTTACTCTTCTTTGGAGGTGGTGCCCACAGGGGGCGGAAGTGATGGCTCCTTCCCTGGCTCTGCACACAGATGGGCGGCCACTGATCTGGGCGTCACTGGCTAGGAAAGGATTCACCTCAGTGACTCCAATGGAGCCCCTGGCCTCCAGGGCTTTTTCCTCCTGTGAATGAGTTTGAATCGGTGCACTGGTGGTAATAATAAAGCTATTGCTGTGCTAAATATATTCTAGCCTTGTGTTTATTTTAGTCCAGGTTGTTTTCCTAAAGCAAACCCTGATTCCCAGGGATAAAAGGAAAACGTGAAAAATCCAAATCTCAGTTCAGACAGGAGTTTACAGATGTAGTTGGCTTCTACTGTATTTAATAGATCGACTCCTGTGAAGCTGAAAGTAAGGGGACTTATTTCCAACATCCAAGCTGTACACATGCACTTTAAGTAGCTCTGCTGGGAGGCTGTTAGGGGGAATATGTGCCCCCCGAGTCCCCCATAGTCCTTAGCACTTGGAGCATTCCTCTCTTATTTATTGTTCTGCTTTGTTTACACAGTTGTTTTCTGTTTTTCTGTTGCAATTTTCTCATGAGTAAAATCCCCTTAAAATATTAACCTTTGGTTAAATGTCCTTGAAATACTTCCCAGCATTTTCCATATAAGTTGCATTGCTATCTTTATAGCAATGTTAAGGGGCCGGTGGACTTTCCTGTCCCTCTGGGGCAGCTCTCTGCAGAGCAGTCTGAGGCTCTGTAGCATTAGCAAGCATACTCCCTGTACTTTCGGAATCTGGCTTATATGGTGCTTGTTAGCACAGTTCTTGTTGGTTACAGTTTGCTCTGGAAAAAAAAAAGCTTATTAGTAATTTCTCAGATTACTCCTTGATTCATCTGCTTCTCTGTTCAATGGTGCCAACATCTTCACTTTGGCATTAGATGTAAATAATTTGAATATCTCAAAACCACAGGGAAACACTACACAAAATGCACAGATTCTGCATCTTTCAAAAGATGGAAGATTCTGAGCAGTCAGTGAAGTTGGCTTACTGATGTCTGAGTGAACCCATAAGCCCATGACTGACAGATGTGACAGGGTTGGGTCCAACACTCATCACCCTTTGACCACAAAAAAGGCCCCCGGGAAAGGAGCGGAACTGAAAGTCCGAGGACTCTGAGTCTCCAGAGAGTTCAAACCCTTGACTGATGGCAGAAATAGTGTTTTTTTATTTTTATTTTTATTTTTTTTGTTTTTTTTTGAGACAGGGTCTCGCTTTGTAGTTCAGGCTGGCTCTGAGCTCACTATGTAGCCCAAGCAAGCCTCGAACTCAGCAATCCTCCTGTCTCTGCCTCCCGAGTGCTGTGATTACAGGTGTGAGCCACCATGCCTGGCAGTGTTTTTTTATTTTTAAAGATTTTATTGTAAGTTAAATGTGAGGTGAGATTTGCATAGTCTTGTTATGAATCTTAAAATATAAATTTTACCCTTTTTTTTTTTTTAAGTTTTTTTAAGACAGGGTTTTGCTTTTAGTTCAGACCCCGAGCTCACTGTGTAACCCAAGCAAGCTCAAATTCACAGCAGTCCTCTGGCCTCTGCTTTCCGAGTGTTGGAATTACGGACATGAGCCACCATGCCCGGTGTTGTAGTATGTGTATGGGTATCAGACTCAGGACCCTTGTGCTTGCTATGCAGATGCCAAAACCACTGAGCTAACTCCCTGGCCCCAATTTTTTTTTTTTTTTTTTTGAGATAGGGTCTTACTTTGTAGTTCAGGCTGGCCCTGAGTTCACTATGTAGCCCAGGCAAGCCTCCAGCTCAGCAATCCTCCTGTCTCTGCCTCCCGAGTGCTGGGATTACAGGCGTGAGCCACCACACCCAGCATTGTATGTAGTTACCGGTATTGAACTCAGGAGCTTGCACTTGGGAGGCAGGGGCCGGAATCTCTAGCTCCCTGGCCCAAATTTTACATTGTTTAATACTTAGTAAAGAGCACAGGCAGTGTATAAATACCTGTATACTGTTCCAGCCCCATATTTCTGTCTCTAACATAAAGGTCAGTTTACAATTTTTTTTTTTTTTTTGGTGGTACCAGGGATTGAATTTGGGCCCTTGTGCTTTCAAGGTAGGTGTGATACCACTTGAACTGAATCCCTGGCCAGTTTACAATTTTGTGTCTATTTTCCCCTTGGTTTTTAAAAAGTAGTTTTATCATGCATTTTTATTTCTCTCTCTTTAGATTTTTCTTGGCTTGTGCTTTATAAAAGTCATATTGAACTCAATAAAACCTTCATTTACCTTTTTATGAATATATATTATTTATTTAGTACTGAAGATTGAATTAGGGCCTTCTCACTGTGCTACCTCTTTTTTGAAATTTATTTTAAAGATGTCTTACTGAGCTGCATAGGGTGGGTTTGAACTTGTGATCTTCTCAAGGTGCCGGAATTACAGGCATGTTTCACCCTGCTTGGCTCAGTGTAACATTTCATATTGTGGTGTGGAGCACAATCATGTTTACTGTACTGAGGTATAATATTTTATAATATTACTCCAGACATTGTGAGCTGATAGGGGTCCCCAGAAACTCTAATCTATTGCTGCTATGAGATAAATTGGTACAAAACTTTGAAGAGCAGCTTGGTGTTAACTGGTAAAGCTGTTTGTGAAGTTTTGTTCCTAGATATAGATTCTAGATGTTGAATGATAAATGTCAATGATAAATTCTATGAAATTATCCTTGACTATTCATTTTAGAAGTGTAATATTAAAGGTTAGATTCATGATCTGTTGCTGATGCCACTGAACTGCAGACAATGCTATGGAGTAGTTATTTTCTAAATAGTAGTTTAAACCCAAATTGTATTGTATGTTATCATAATAATAAGTATGCATAATAATTGAAGCCCTAAAGTACCACCCAGTCATTTTAGACTAGCTTAGGTATTATTTGGATGTAAATATCCAGCGACAGGTTGTTTTTTTTGTTGTTTTTTTTTTTGAGACAGGGTCTTGCTTTGTAGTTCAGGCCCTGAACTCACTATGTAGCCCAGGCAAGCCTAGAGCTCAGCAATCCTCCTGCCTCTGCCTCCTGAGTGCTGGGATGAGTGAGCCACTATGCCTGGCACTGTGATATGTGGTACTGATTGCTGGTGGGCATGAGTCACCATGCCTGGTATTGTTGTATGTGGTTACGGGGGATCAAACCAGGGACCTTGTGCTTGCTAGGCAGGCACTGGAACCACCGAGCTAAATCTCTAGCCCAACAGATAATTTGTTAAACATTTAACAGAAACTTGGGTTGAGAATATAAAGTACTGTTAAATACAAGATGTTATTATGGGCAACAGTGTGGCCGTGTAGGGCAGTTTACTAAATTGGGTGTCAAGAATTGAGTTCTATCCTCTACCTTTTGAGCCTCATGTGATCTTACTCTCTGAGCACCCATCTCATTACTGGTAAAATAGAGATGAGAATATCAGAGTTGTCTTGATGGCCATATGCTCAGATTATGAAACAATACGGAAAAATTATAAATAAGTAGAGTGAAACATCTATAACCTCAGTTATGTGAGAGGCTGAGGTAGGAAGGTTGCAAGTTCAAAGCTAGCCTGGCAATTTAGCGAGACCCTGTTTTAAAATTAAAAAAATATTAATAAGGACTGAGTATATTAAAAGCTCAGTGGTCGAGCATCGAGCACTTGGCCTAACGTGTTCAAGGCCCCGGGTTCAGTCTCCAGTACTGCAGATAAGGAAGAATAGCACAGGAACTTGAGCTAATTGCTGTGTAAGAGGCTTGCTGCTACTTTTGTTATCAGTGTTGTTTGAAAAACCCCACATGAAGAAGCAAAACCGGTTCACATCATTTCAACATTTAAATCAAGTAAATGTGCCTTAGTGTCCTAATGCATATTAAAATAGCCTTTAAAATGGATTCTGTGAACTCTGCTTAATATCTGAATCTGCTTTTATTTCACTACATAAAATGATCAAGAAGTTGTTTTAAGAATTTAAATTTACTCCTTCAAATGGCTTGTCTAGAACTTATCTTTGAATAGAGATAAGATTGTAATTGTAAGTTCTGTATACTTCCTTTCCTCTTTATAGAAAAATTTCCAAGAAAGATACAAAAGCAGTTTGATGTGAAGAGGATGTGCTGTATTATCAAGGTCTTGATCTTATTTAGTAGCTGTGTGATAAAATTAATATTAAGCATTGAATTCTAGCTCAGACATCCTGATAAAATTTCATCCCTTGATACACTGTAATGTTTAATAATAGTAATTTTAAAATTTATATTTGACTTTTGCTTTTCAGAAGCCTGGAAATACAAGAAGTTAGAAATAACTGCTGATTTTTCTAAGCTCTGATTACAAATAGCAGCCAGGTCCTTTCATAGATGACAGCCCGAAGGCTAGTTTGTAAATGGTAAATTGTAAATAAATTGTAATATCCTTTGGTTATAGCTTGGATGGATTAGTGCCATGGGTTAGAAACACCAGAATGGATGTAGGAAGTGATGTGGAGGTTTGTTATCGCATTTGAGCCTTCAGTGTGCCTATAAGGTTAATGCAAGCAATATTATCTACTAGATTTGGGGTTACCTTGCTAACCTAATTTTACACTCATACATCTAAAACTGTGATGGTGCCCTTGGATTTTATCTTTTTCCTCTTTGTAATTTCTTGGTTTAGGCAAGTCAGACCATCACTTCTATCTAAAGTTAGGTTATAGGATTGAAATAACAAACTGGCCAAGTAAATTCAGGTAGTAAGTAATGTACATAAGGAACACATCTGGAGCTGCTTTCTATTTTGACATGTGTGGTCAACACTTTTGAGATTACTGTCCTTTGATTGCAGCATCTTCCTAGCATTGTGTCTCATAGCAAACAGACCCTGTCTTTCCATAATCACTATCAAAATTGGGAAAAAAATACATATCTTTTCTCATTTTCACTTGGTGAATTATATTTTCTTCCTTCAGGAAAACATTAAATTATCTCCTGAAGTTACACCTTACTTGGCTTGGGTTTGCACTGTGCTTAGGTTTCTTTTGAAGCTGGCAGTAGCAAATTGGTTGCCAGAAGCTAAGCATCACCTACCGAGAGGGATGTGGTAGCTTGAGAATGCAGAGGAGTGAATGGCGAGGAGTGGAAGGCTCAGTCGCAGACACTTGAGCTCGATTTTTATCTTTGTCACTCAGCAGCAGTATGATCTCCATCCAGTCTGTTAACTTCTAACTCCCTGTCTTCTCAGCTGTGTAAGAATGAAGGGTGTTTTTTTGTTGTACTCAAGTTTACAGGAGATACTGATAGTAAGAGTGATGATCTTTAGTCCTAGTTTGTTATTATGAGGCTCCAGGAGGATGAGGAAGTTGAAATTGCAGAGCAGAGAGTTGGGGTGAGTCAGGACTCCTTGGAATAGAGATGGCCCATCAGGGAGACCCATGTGGTCCGTGCCCTGGCCATGTGGTCCTCAGATTCAGTCCCACATGCAGAATTCTCTGTAGCCTTCCCATCTGGGGGGGTTGACCGGAAGCTCAACCATTCTCTTAGTCACTGCCTACTGGAAATGCCTGCTTTTGTTGGTGTCCTGACTCAGCTGCACACTGCATTGCTCGCTTGTGGCCTTTGGTGTTAGGGTTGTGTCCCTACTTCTTCGCAAAAGCTTCGTGTAGCGACAGTGGCTGGTGCAACACAATAACACAATAATAATAATAATGGTAAAACAGACATTTGCCATCTCCACCTTCCAAAAGCCCTTTGTTCTTGTTCTTACTGTCCTGGGAAATCTTCACTGTTTCTACTCTCTACCCAAGCATCTCTCTTCCCAAGGGTAATGCTGTAGCCTCTCAGCCTTTTTTAAAGGCATTATTTCCATTGATGAAACTTGGAAGATGGAATATGAGACAAACGAGACTCAAAATTGATTCTAGAGTTCTAGGCTCAGAGACAATAATAGCGTTGTCTACATGGTCCTTTTTGAAGGAAACATGATTATACAGGGGACAAGAATCTGAATACTATTACTGTGAATAGTTGACATTTTCCTTAGGTTAGATTTAAATTAATCGTCTTGGTAAGATATTGACTAAAAATGCAACTGTGGGGCCGGAGATTTAGCTCAGTGGTTCCTGTGCTTGCCTCACAAACGTAAGGTCCTGAGTTTGATACCCGGTAGCCACATACAATGCTGGGCATGGTGGCTAATGCCCACGCCTACCAGCAATCAATACCACATACCACAGTGCTGGGCGTGGTGGCTCATGCCTGTAATCCCAGCACTCGGGAGGCAGAGACAGGAGGATTGCTGAGTTCTGGGCTACATAGTGAGCTCAGGGCCAGCCTGAACTACAAAGTGAGACCCTGTCTCAAAAAAAAAAGCAACTGTGGAAGGGCAGAGAGCCATAAAACAAAATAAAACAAACCTATACGGTGTTAATTGTGGTTCCTTTAAGAAACAGGAAATGATGTCCAGGAACTAAGACAGAACAATCAGCCAGTGATCACTGTCAGGAAGATGTTTGTCAGCTCTTCCAGGCTTCGGAAGGATCATTGCAGGGAGAGACACTGAGTTAATACTATGTCTTTTATCTTTGGGGCATATAGTTGATGAAAAACAGGAAACTTGGAGAGACAAAGGTAGTTCACTGGGATTCTTCTCCCCGGGAATGGTAGTGTGTGGTCACAGATAAGAAGACATTTATGAGAAGGATCCAGGATTCCTGCAGAGGGGAGCGTGCAGCCCAAAGGGAGCAGGGAAGGAAGGGCTGAGATAGGAAGCCCTGTCATGTTGGAAGAGGGAGAAGGCTGGAGCATTTGGAGCAACAGCATGGAAAGCCCAGACACAGAGAAACTTCCAGGCCTTTAACATCTAAAGCAGCAAGAGTCTTTTAAACTCTAAAGCTCGGCAGACTTCTAAGCCAGCAGAGCCCGGGCCAACACCTGCAGCTGTTTTACCTCAGCTTAAAATGCTGGTATGTGTTCTGAGTTTCACCCAAGGAAGCCTTACATGGTGAGAGCTAAATGATGTTAAGACTCGCTGAATTCTTGAACATCTTTAAGTTTTTCCAATTAAAAACCTTGCTTGATAGTCTCTTTTTTGAATCTTTTACAGTACAGTCTCTTATTCCTTTCTTTCATTTTTCCCCCTTTTTGAAAAGATTTCTTTTTGGCAGCAAATGATATGATGAGAATGAGAAATGATGAATATGATGACCAGGTACCTACTTTGGGGAGCCCTTAGTCTGTGTGTGGGGAAAGAGAGTTTAAGCATGCTCTTGGCAGAGATTGTACGTTGGATAACATTATTGAATGAATAACTGAGTAGACCACATAGAAAGGGGAAATGAATACATTGGCAGAATGTGGTCCTTGACCAGTGTCTTTGCGCATCTTTGCCCCCTTAAAAACTGCCTTCTTTGCTATTTCAGTCAGATTTGTGAGAGTGTAGGTGAGTCCCGGTGTTTACTTTGTTGCCTTTAATAGAAAGCCTTCTTTGAAAGGAACTATATAAATAGCTGTCTAGTTGCCCATATGTTTTTCTGCTTTCACATATTGATGCAAAGAAATACTCTAATAATTTCCCTATACATAAATGAATGTTGCACCAGAGAATAAAATGCACATAAATACAGTATGATATATTAATATGCTGCTGGAGTCTATTTGTAAGTAGTTTATTTTTGTAGCTATATTCATGAGTGAGATTGGACTGTGATTTTCTTTTTTTAGGCCATACTTTTCAGGATTATGCTAGCATCATAAAATGATCTGGGAAGCTTTTATATTTTCTGAAACATTTTATGTGACAGCAGTATTTGTCCCTTGGGTTTGCATGGATTTATCTATCTGATGATATTACCTTGGTTTTCTATGGAAGACATTTCATTGATAACTTTTTATTGCTTTTGTGGCTATTGATCTGTTCAGTTTTATTTTTCTTCTTGACTCATTCAAAAAATGTTTTTGGAGAGTCATTTATGTCTTTGAGTGTTTATAATTTATTAGAATATGTGGTGGATAATATTGTGCTGAAGACCTTTGCCATATTTTTTTGTATTCTCTATTTATTGTTGAGTTGTTTAGATTCTTTATTTCCCTGTAGTAGACCTGCAACCAAATATTCCAAGGTTCATTTTTATCACTGGGTATCAGTGACACGTGGGGGTGGGGTTAAAGTAGACAGTGTAGATGCTGGGCATGGAGACTCACGCCTACCAGCCATCAATACCACATACCACAGTGCCGGGTGTGGTGGCTCACACCTGTCATCCCAGCACTCGGGAGGCAGAGGCAGGAGGATTGCTGAGTTCTAGGCTTGCCTGGACTACATAGTGAGCTCAGAGCCAGCCTGAACTACAAAGCGAGACCCTGTCTCAAAAAAAAAAAAGGAGACAGTAAGTTCTGGCACGTAGGTTTGTGTGAGAGCACTTGCTTAGCATGAGAAGGGTTCTACTTTGATCTCCAGCACTGAGAAGAATAAATAAACACATGAATAATACGTGTGGCCCTTGGATGTTATGCTGCACAATTGAGTCAGTGTGTTTAAATCATCTCCCCCAGTGATCTATAAGGGCAGTTAGTTTTCAGAACTCACCTACATGGTTTGTTTTTTCATGTTTGCCCTTAGATACAATAGTCAATTCTACTGGGATTTTTCTGTCTTTTATTTATTTTTTAATTTTTATTTTTTTGAGACAGGGTCTCTCTTTGTAGTTCAGGCTGGCCCTAGCTCACCATGTAGCCCAGGCAAGCTGTGAACTCAGCAATCCTCCTGCCTCTGTCTCTGAGTGCTGGGATTACAGACATGAGCTACCATGCCCAACACTGTGGTATGTGGTATTGATTGCTGGTGGGCATGAGTCACCATGCCCAGCACCGTATGTGGTTACTGGGGATCAAACTCAGGACCTTGTGCTTGTGAGGCAGGCAGTGGAACCACTGAGCTAAACTCTGGCCCTTCTGTCTTTTAATTGATACATGATTCAATTTTTCTATCTTTCTTTTTTCTTGTTAAATTTGTAGCTTCTGTGGTCAAATATTTGTCTGCCTATCTCTGTCTGTGTGTCTGTTTATTACAGTGCCATTGAACCGAGGGCCATTACAATGCCAGTTGAACCGAGGGCCCTATGCATACTTAGGAAATGCTATTTCACTGAGCTACATCATCCTGTTCTTCCTTAACTGTTGAGCCAAGGTCTTGCTAAGTTGTTAATTTACCCTGTTTAGGTTCAAACTTAGGATTGTCCTGCCTCAGCCTCCCAGAATACAGATGTGGGTCATCATGCCAGGTGCTTCCTTAACTTAATGTACCAATTTTTGGCTTGTATTTTAAAATTGATTTATAGTTTTGATTGTGAAAAAACATCCTTTTATAAATATGCTAAAGTTTTTTATTTCCTATTATAATGCATCCTTGGTTTTAGAAGGGCCCCAAAACAGTGAAAGCTGTATCAATTGAATATTCTTGCACATACCTACACACACACACACACACACACACACACACAGACACACACATATATGCATTATGTATATGTAAAGTATACAAGATGTATGTTTGTATTTTGTAGTGGTGAATGGAAAAAAGAATGGATTATATGACCTCCTCCTGGGTTATTTTTTAATCTTTCTTTTGCTATGTAGTTTTAGTACTTTTTTTTTTTTTTTTGAGACAGGGTCTTGCTTTGTAGTTCAGGCTGGCTCTGAGCTCACTATGTAGCCCAGGCAAGCCTAGAACTCAGCAATCCTTCTGTCTCTGCCTCCCGAGTGCTGGGATGACAGGCATGACCCACCACACCCGGCACTGTGGTATGTGGTATTGATTGCTGGTGGGCATGAGTCTCCACGCCCAGCATTGTATGTGGTTACTGAAGATCGAACTCAGGACCTTGTACTTGCGAGGCAGGCACCGGAACTGCTGAGCTAACCGGTTCTCTGGCCCCAGTTTTAGTACTTTTTTACTACATGAAACTCTCTAATTTACAGATTTCTTTCATTTATAAGAAATTAGGCATACAAAACTTGGGCATGATGTCTACTCCACAGCATTTAGTAATGCTCAGATGTCACAACACAAACATGCTTGGCACAGTCTTCCTGTCTGTTCTCTAGAACATGTTGTGGTGTGTGTGATGGGCTCCATTGATTTTCCAGCTCTCTCCACCCTTCTCCTCTCACTCCCTCTCTCTCCCTGTATTTATGAACATACACAAACACACAGACACACACAACCACACCATATTTTCTCTCAGTTTGATGCTTTTGATGTCTGTTTTTGAAGATGAGAATGCATATTTTCTCACTCCTATTAATATGTACTTTAATATTTTAAAGAACACGTGTACAAGGGCCAGGGGTGTAGCTCTCAGAGCACCTGCCTGGTAAGGGCAAAGGCCTGAGTTCTATCCCTGGTTCCATAAACAACAGCAACAACAATAAAACATGCACATATATTCCTACTTGTAAACTTAATTATCATAAGGACTTATACATTGGTGTCCTTTTTTAAAAGTGACAAAACTTTTTTTTTTTTTTTTGAGACAGGGTCTTGCTTTGTAGTTCAGGCTGGCTCTGAGCTCACTATGCAGCCCAGGCAAGCCTCGAACTCAGCAATCCTCCTGTCTCTGCCTCCCGAGTGCTGGGATTACAGGCATGAGCCACTGCGCCTGGCAGTGACAAAACTTTTATTTAGTTCTACTTCCTCTGATAACTCTTTTCCTTGCATTTCTGTTTGACTTCTTATTTTTGCTTTTATGGCAAGAGTGTTTTTTTAGTTACTGCCTCTTCCAATTGCCTTATTACTCATGACAAGATTTGCGATCTCTGTTTCTTTTCTCCTCCGGATACTGGCTCTGTGTGTATGTGGATAAGGACTGTTTTCACATATACGATGTGAGCATTTTTACCTATCTGTCAGTCTTTTTTGTTTTCAATTATGGATGAACATCTTGTTTGGCAGTGTTGCTCTGGAGTTCCACTGTTGCTTCATTGACCTCTGCAGAGTTTGGAGCAGACTGATATTCTCCCACTTGGAGAATTTTATTTTCTCTCTCTAGGTGCTTCTGGAATGTAGGAGAGTCAGGGTTGTGCATTTCCCATCTGTCCTGCCTGTTACCATGGCCTTGTAATGAGTGTTGCCCTATCAGTCTACAGCTTACTATTTCATCAACCTGTGGAAGTTTCTTTCTCACAGATATACCTTTTCATTTCTTCTGTGACTTTCAGAGTTACCTGGAGGCTGTTTTCTTTTTTTTTTTTTTTTTTTGCTACCTTAGCTCTATTTTCTTTCTTGTTCAGAGTAATTTTTGTTTTTCCTTGGAACAGAGGAAGTTTACTTCTAATGACTGTTTCTATAGGTTACTTCTTATGTGATTTAAATTCTGCTATTGAATTTTCAATCTCAGCAAGCTTTTTCCTTAAGGAAATCCAACTACCTTCCCTGCCTCTTTGCAAAGTCTTTCCTTATTCTATCCTCACTCTTTTTTTTTTTTTTTCTGAGACAGGGTCTTGCTTTGTAGTTCAGGCTGGTCCTGAGCTCACGATGTAGCCCAGGCAAGCCTCCAGCTCAGCAATCCTCCTGCCTCTGCCTCCTGAGTGCTGGGATTACAGGTGTGAGCCATCATGCCTGGCTCTGTCCTCTTGTTTCACAGAAGCCACCTTTTTTCAAGATACACTGAGAAAGTAAAGGTGAGTTTAAAACTGATATGTTTCCAGAAATCATTCTTCAGAGGCAGGATCTCTCAGTGTTGCCTACGTTTGAACTCCTGCATTCAGGAGATGTGCCTAACTAGGCTGGCCTTCCAGACACATGCTACCTCATCCAGCTCATTGTTCGGTAAAAGCAGGTTGTTTACATATTAGTTTCTGTTTTAAGGTGATTTTTTTTTCTCTCAATTTGCAAATAGAAAGGTCTATCCAGACCTGCAGTTTCCTGTTTTGCAGGTTGTCACATAGCTCCGTCTCTCAGAACTTGTACTGGAATGTAAATTGTTCTAAACTAAAGATGGAAGAGTCTAGAACAGTGTTGGCGAACCTTTTCGAGCTTTAGGTGATAACAAACAGCTGGAAGTCAGAGGGGAGGTACAATGGAAGATGCAGCCGCGTGAGATGCAGCAGCGGAGTTTGGAACCTGTGTGTTTCCCTCTGCTGTTTGGTATCCTTAGCGCCAGATTTCATGCTTGTCTGTTTTTTCTTTGACCTTAGCACCTGGTTTGTGGCATGTCTATCTAATCCCGTTTCTCCTAGCTCAGTTTTTATAGAAAGAAAAGGCCCTAGAACACATCTTATTTTCTGTGTATGCTCAGAGGGTGTGTGATGCTTGAGCTTTTTGGCACAGCTGCTCTGAGTTAGGCAAAATCGTGTGTGTCCCATCACCCACGGCCTGTCCACACTTCCTGCTCTCAATCCTGCAAATTAAGATGCATTAGTAGAATTCTGCCAGACACCTTTTGTTTACTTCCCACAATGTTGGGAAATTTTTCTGGCAATGAGTCTGGTTTTCTAGGCCCTTAATACGTTTTTAAAATTAGGTTCCCCATGCAATGCATGTGGCAGAAATGCCTCCCAGTTTCTGGTGTCTTACTGGTGTTCTTCTTGAGTTTATTGTGTTAATCGTTATTCTACAGTTGTATGTTTATTGGTCATTACACTTGGAGTTCTGAGAACCTATAGATTTTCCTTTGGAGCAGAAACACATGAGGAAGCGATACAGAAATGAAAGGGATTATACATTAGTTAATGAGGAGAAAACTATTTTTATTGTAGGGTAGAGTGTGATAAGCGAGCATGCTTAAACTTTCTTCTCTCTAAGACGTCCACGGAATACCAAATAGTGTGGCCAGAGCCCCTGTCTTGGCAGGACAGGTTTGCCTGTTTGCTCTGTGGCCAAGAGAGGGGACTGAAGTGCCCGCTCCACAGGCATGCGGGTCCCAGTGTCAGGAAGGAACTGAGCCTTGGTGCCAGCCCGGTCCCTGGCTCACTGTTTAGCAGAGTGCTCGGTTCCTCTCGGCAGGACCAGCCGAGGCATCAGGAGATGCTTGTTGTATGTGTGACTCTTGAAGGTAAGGCCCATGATGGATGATGACGGTGACCTAGGAACTCACAGCACAGAACCCGCCACCTTTGCTCAGTGTCTGTGGAGTGTGAAGATTAGAAACGATGCAGCAACATTTACTTTCATACTTGAGTTTTGTTTCCTATTGATGTCCTTTTCCCAAAACTTGAATCAAGATGTGTGTATTCTTAATGACTTTTCAGTAGAAGTTATGTATTTTACCCTGAGTGTAAGACTCATGCTACTGGAATTGAAATTTTGTGTGGTTGTGAATCACATTAGGATTGAAGTATCTCTCAATAATTTATTATTACATCCTTTATAAAATGCGTAGCTGCAAGTTAAGCTGTGACTTTTCCTTCAGTTTGTCTAGGAAATCATAAACTTTTCAGTCTGAAATTTAGTATCCCATTTGATAAGAGATGATTGTAATAAATGGCTAGGTAATTAAATTTCTTAAACATATTCATGTGACAGATTGATTTATTTCTGATAGCTCTTGGTCTGTTTTTCAAGAGTATCAAGATTTAAGGTCCTAGGTTTTCAGATGTGTTTTACTCTGTGTTACAGTGAATTAGAACTGAGTACTGTCTTGTTGAGTAAGATTTTCCCATCCATGAGAAGGTAACATACACATATGCAGATAGTTGATCCTTAGAACAATAAATATACACAGCCATGGCCTCCACCCTGAGCCACCCTTGGGGTGATTTTACTTCTGTTTGTGTTAGAAAACCAAAACTTGCCTTAAGCATTTAATCTAAATGAGGCTCTCACTTTTTATTCAACACTGCTCTATTTAAGAGCTTTTCTGTCTAGTTACCTTACAAACTGTGCTTGCTTGTTATCTGTCTGCCCTATCAAATCACATGTTGTGCAAGAGCAAGTCAAAAATGTGATCCTAAAGGGGTTCAAACTGGATGCGCCTTGGAGCTGTTGAGTTCCAGCAAGTGAGCCTGTCCAGAGTCCTCATCCACTGGGGCGGCGGTGGGAGACTGATGAGCTGGGAAGGCTGGCCAGGATATTATTTGCTTTATACCTTCGGCATCTTTTTTTTTTTTCTCCTTTAACTAATAAGTTAAGCATTTATAAATTGTGTTTTAAATTATCACCCGAGATTCCATCTACCCTTAAAAATTTGAAAGAGCTGGCAACAAGCCCGCAGTCCCAAACAAATGTCAGCAGGAACTAGCTAGCTGTGGTCCCGTATTACACTTTTAGGTGTAATCCTTACTCATCCTCTTTTAGGTGTTTTTCTGAACTGCTTGGTTACTAAAGGCTTTTAAAGTTTTAGGTGCTCTTGCTTTCAAACTACTTTTTTTTATTATGTATAAGAATAAATATTGTTGCAGTGTAAATGCAGTGTTCTTTTATTTGATGATAGTATGAATTATATTGGCATGTGGATAAGACAAAGATAAATAATGGAAAAGGACAGGGAGGTTACCCATAAATAAGTAATGTGATAAGTGCTATTTAAGTAGAATTTCATCATATCTATATTGAACGTACAGGAATCGAAGGATCAAGGATGGTTGCCAGAGGAGAGGGAAGAAGAGGGACAAAAAAAGAGAAAGAGGTAGATAAGGAAGGAACAGTGGCTGACTGAGAGAGGAAGGTGAGTAGGGAGAGAGGGAGAGGTGCCCTGACATGTTCTGCGCACGTCGTCCCCGTAAAGACACCAGAATGAGGTGATAAGGCGAAGTGAGTCTCCTGTTCTTGCATTCGGCTTCCTTACTCTGTGTTCCTCACAGGAGCAGCATTCGCTTCTGCTGCTGTCAGAGGGCTGGGAAATTCTCGGACATCACAGCCCTCCCGTGCAAATCTGTGGTGACGTTTATGTTTCATTGAACAGCAGGAATGTGGCTCAGTTTTAGAGAAAAAACAAGCTAGACTTGACTTTTAAATTACTGGTTGTCTTTATCAGGCATTTTTTGTTTTTAAAGCTTTTGAAGCATAATCTCACTCTGTAGTTCAGGCTGCCTCGAACTCACTGTGTAGTCTGGGTTTGCCCTGAACTCTTGGCGATGGATCCCTCCTGTGGTCCCTCCTGCTTCAGCCTCCGAAGTGCTGGTAATACATGCCTAGTCCACTGTGCTCCACTCCCCTCTCAGGGATTTCTAAGAGTAATTTTTTTTTTTTTTGCTTTTTGGAGACAGTGTCTCGCTTTGTAGTTCAGGCTGGCCCTGAGCTCACTATGGTGCCCAGGCAAGCCGCCACGAACTCAGCAATCCTCCTGTCTCTACCTCCCGAGTGCTGGGATTACAGGCGTGAGCCACCACGTCCGGCATTGTGGTATGCGGTGTTGATTGTTGGTGGGCGTGTCTCCACGCCCAGCATTATAT
>PVIC010043425.1:0-15426 GCA_004025085.1 Thryonomys swinderianus | reverse complement strand
TCATGGTCCCTTGCTCTTTTCCATAGATTATACCTTTCCTGCTCGCTGGCTGCTATGCTGTCCTCTAGGTCTGAGATTCGGTTCTCTGCTTCATTCATCCTACTTTGCAAGCTTTCGTTCTCCTTCATCATTCCCTGGAGCTCTGCTTGAAGCTGTTTAAAAGGTTCCATTGCTTCTGCTATCTTGGATTCTATCATCTAGCTGAACTCTTCTTTAATGATGTCTTTCACTGTGGACAGTATCCCTGTTTTGATCTCAGAGATGAGTTCTGATTTCCATTTTACTAGATCCGCTTTAGTTACCATCTCCAAGAGTCCTGTTGTTTGAGTTTCAGTTTGCCCTATTTCCCTTTTCTCTGAATTTCCCTGTGGTGGTGATCTTTGTGTCTGGTTTTTTGTGTATTTTCTCATTTCTACTCTTTCATTGTTATTAATGCCATTCTTTGCCTGATGACAGGGTAATGTTTGTTGCAGGTCTCTTTCTATTATCTGGGGCCTTTTGGATGTGGCCCTTTCCTGGGGGGGGGGGTCCTCCTTGAATCTGTAGTGACCCTTGAGAGTTCTCAGTTCTGACACATCATGGGAGGTATTTGAGCAGAACAATCACATCATGTTTGTTACCATAATACAATAAATGTCAATGTCAGTATTAAACACAGTAAATAAGATACAAAATTTGTTAAATTCTATTCTGAAGACTTTGAGCTTATGAGTGACCTCTATGTGGGATTTAGTGCTTTCTAGTTCATAATCAAACCATTCAAGTCTGTGGTTTTCCCTGCTTCTAGTCAGGGAAATTAGAGAAGGAATAGTCATCTTTCAGTATTACAGAGTCAAGGGGTGTCATGTGATCTTTCCTAGAGAGGCTGCTTCTAGAAAGGACTGAGTGCTGTAAAAGAGTGGATCAGCAGCTGAACCTCATAGAGATCTGGATGGTGTCTGATTATACTAGTGTCTATTAGTGGTATTCAACTGAAACTTGCAAATGTCCCTATTTTATAACAAATAGGCAGTTCTTTTTAACCATCTGGAAATGAATTTCTTAAATTGCATAACCTAACTGGGTAGAAGTTCTCAAAAGTTAAATAGAAATTTTATGTAACACAAAGGAGAAAAACATTTCAAAGGAGTTGTGAATGTAGGATGTACAATGACCTGCTGCCCACAATGAACATTTTGCAAATATGCACAAGTCAGAAAAGAAGCAAAGAAGACTCACATGTGCATATAATGGGAGACACACATGGTTAAAGGAATAGATTATTTCTAAGATGTAAATGTTGGGAAACAACTACTCTAGAATTAAAATGTCCCTGATACTTGATCATATATGTAACATCATTCTATATGTGATGTCTGCTGACACAGAGTCATTCCTGTGCTTGGTATTAAACTTCATATTTCATTAGTACAGATCCTTTTACCTATATTACTTACTTTCCAGGACACTGAACAAGTCCTAACAGAATTCTGAACAAAACCATCTATCATCTCCTGACTTATCCCAGAAATGCATTCATTTACCATGCATTAAAACCAGGAAAATGTTACCTTTTTTAAAACATGTGAAATGATAGTGGGTTTCTATGTCTCAATAGTTGTAAGTAGTAGCTGTTTCCATGTTTTCTAACCTGCAGGAAGGTTGGGAAAGGGAGGTTGCTGTCATTGCTCGGGAGCTGCCTTCCTTTTACACAACACCTGACAACTTCATCCTGCTGTTCTTTGGCCACTAAATCTACACCATGTCTTCCCAGTTGCTGTGACTATGTAGTCTCCAAAATTTACAGATGTCACTTGGAAACCGATAACCCCACATCAACACATATACACAAACACACACACACACACACATATGCACACACACACACATGTACCAGTAAATCATACTATCTCCCTGAATTTAAATTTAAAATTTTTTAGTTTTGAAAAAGGAGATAGGCATGGTGGCACACATTGAGAGAACCTGCCATCCAGAAGGCTGAGGCAAGACAATTCCACTTTAGGCCACCTGCCCACCCTAGGCCACTTGCTGAGATTCTGTTCCAGGAAAAAAAATATAGAAAAAAAAAATTCAAGATGGGAGTCCAGCTCAGGGTGGAAGCGCATCTGTTGAGTCTCTCCTCAGGGTCTTCTGTGCTGTCACAACATCCCCAACTTATCTCTTTCTGATAACCTAGACAGTTTTGAAGAGTACTGTCAGCCATCTTGAAAAATGTCCCTCATGTAGAATTTTATGCCAGAAAAATGATGTGAAAAGTGACATAATAATACATTAAAATATAAATAAGTAAGATTTAAATAATAATTAAGGAATTGGGAAGAGAGGCAACTTGGTTTAACCCAATACCACATTACTTATTTATTTTTAATGTTTTGGTCAGTGTTTCTTTCCATTGGTACTTGTGTGTTTTTGACATGTCCACAGCTTATAAACTCATTTTTATATTTTGGAGTGTTTTTTTTTTATTTGTTCCTTCTATAATATGCTCCAGTTTCGTCATATGTATGTGTGTTTTCTGGTGAGTCGGTATTACCCTTATGCATATACACACATCTTTCTACTTTTAACCATCTGTGTTCACGCAACCCTGAGACTTTACAGCCACTGGTGGCTCCAGTCTGGTGCACATGTGTGAGTTTAATATTCTTCTCTTACTTATCTGTAACCCTGCAAAAGTTAAAGCTTAAAATCATTATAATTTTTAAAAGGATACAAAACGCATTCAACATTTAAAAGTGTACAGAGTATCTTAAGAGTTCAAATCCAATATAAAGCTAATCGCAACTCTACATGTTGCAGCTATAAATAATTTCTCTTTTGTATATCCTTTTTTGTACTTAATATATAATGCTCTTTTAAGAGAAAATCAACAGTGCCTAAAAATGTTGTAAGAGTGGAATGACTGTCCAATCACCAGATTGTGAAAAGCTTTGCCTGTGAGAGGGATCTTCATATTTCTTAGATATACTTCCATTGCTTTTCTGAGTCAGGGCCAAGATTCTGCTCACACAATTCCTTTCATTGAAACAAGCCACAAGTCAGCATGAGAGATAAGGGAGTGATAGAAAACCTCCCCCGGGTCCCAGGTTCTGTGTGTGTGTGTGTGTGTGTGTTTGTGTGAGTGTGAGTGTGTGTGTGCTCACGCATGTGCATTTCCAAATGGATTCTTCAAGGATAACAGATAAAACTCCACAGATAACACTTTTCCTTCTTCAATGCTTTAGAAGCTCTCATTTCCATTTACAACCTTGAGCCTTTCTATTTAAGATGTAGATTTTCCTCGCCCTGCATTTCAGAGGGAAGAAAAGAGCAAGACTAACAATCTAAGGCATCTTGAGAGGAGAAGGCATTTAAAACTGTTTTAACTCCGAGACAGGCGAGTGTAGCACAAGACTTCTTTCCTGGCAACTATTACCAGTGGATTCTGAATCTGAAGGGGATTTCATAGAACATAATCTCTTCACTATTTTTTCATTCACCAATGAAAACTAATTGGATCCATTGACAAGAGCAAAATGATGTCTGCAAGGATGGGTGGGACCCTGTGCAGTTAAGTTAGGAAAAGCATTTCCTTCTATGCCAGGCAGATCCGAGCCTCAAGCTCTGCTTTGGTTCTTTCCAGCTCTGATGTGTAAGCAATTACTCTGGGCCTCAGTTTCCTTGTCTTAACATGGTCATTCTTACCAGATTGCTGAAAAAAAAATTAAATACGTGTGATTATTAATAGCCTGGTAGATTAGTTCAGTATTGTTCATATATTCCCAGCCCCTGAAATTAAAAGTTGGGGGTATCCTCCATCAGTATCAAACCAAAGAACTGATTTGCGGTTCCTTAGGAAATTGGTTTTATTTGTTAGCACATATTTACAGTACCTGGTGATTACTTTCACTGTGGCAAGCTGGCATGTGGGCACAAAGTGTTTTGATTCTGTGTAAGTGCCCTTTCCCTCCTCTCCCTTCCCTGCATCTCTGCATCCACCTTCCTATTTGAAACAAGTCTATCTCCCTGTTCCGTATCATCTATCTTTCATCTTTCCCTTTAATTGGGTTTCCATACAAGACAAAAAAAATCATTCAGTGTTTAACATTGTGTGTCTGATTTATTTCACTTTTTTTTTTTTTTTTTTTGAGACAGGGTCTCACTTTGTAGTTCAGGCTGGCCCCGAGCTCACTATGTAGCCCAGGCAAGCCTCAAACTCAGCAATCCTCCTGTTTCTGCCTCTCAAGTGCTGGGATTACAGGCATGAGCCATTACACCTGGCTGATTTATTTCACTTTACATTGTGGCTTCAAGGTGCACCCATTTTCCTGTATGACTCAAGTTTATCCTTCTTTGGACAGAGTAGTATTCCATAGTGTGTAAACACCACCTTTTGTTTATCCTTTCATCCACTGATGGACACATAGGCCTCCTCCGAGATTTAGTACTTATGAATTATGCTGCTAAAAACACAGGTGAGCATGGGTCACTGTAATATGATATCTTTAGGTTTTCTGGGAGAAGTCCTGCTCTTGCCCATCAGTTTATCTGTAATCAGGGTATTTTCATTAAATGACTTTCGATGGATACTTCAGATTACATCTTCACTTACCACTTTTCCACAGAGGAGAAGATATTGATCTTTTCTCTCTTGACTTTTCCAAATAAAAAATGAGAAATGTATGATTACAGTCAGAATGAGAGTGCTAGGAACACAAACCCTTCACAGCTCACCCTGCGGGTGGCCAGAAACCGCCTTCCTAGAAAGACTCTGAAAATATCCCTATAAATTTGAAAGTTAAACGAGGCATTTAGTGAAAGCCACTTAATTGCGAATCAGAGATGCACCATAAAAACAAGTGTTATTGGTGAGCATGAGGAGGTGGAGGGAGATGGAAAATGACTTTTCCCCTCAGTGGGGAGGTCCTAGCTTGGGTGGTCCTCACACACATAGGTATTGGGCCCAGGAGACCAAGATTTGGACACCAGCTCTGGTGCTTACAGAATCCTTCAAGGTTTGGAGGTAGAAGAAGGAAAGCAAGTAAATCTAGAAGGTTTAAGAGACTAGCTGGGAAAGATAAATACTGAAAAGAGCTCATATATTCATTAACTACTAGTAAAATTCAGTATAACAGAAAGGCAATATGTATTCATTGATGAAAATATCAGGTGACTCAAGCAGGCTGTTTTATAATTTGAATCTTCCACTGAGGCTGGGAGTTATGTATCACCATCATTTAAAGATGAGGAGTCGAATCTCCAAGTAGGGAATTAAGCACCCTGAGCTGCGAACACAAGAACTGACTGGCACTCTGTGTTTTCTACACACTGCGGCCAGGTCAGCTTTCTCTCCTGCGTGTGGGGCTACGCTGTTCACTTGCCTTTCTCACCATCAGGACCTGGAACGGCTCATAGGCAGGTGGGGTGGTTACTAAGGGCTTGTTCGTAGAGTGGGCCTGAGGTTCAGGGATCCCAGGGGAAAGCCCGGGACTCCACCTGGCTCCAAGCTGGAGCTGGGCAGTGGCGAAGGTGGTTACAGCCTCTAACGCAGTGTGAGAGGAAGAGGAGGCAAGAGCCTGTGGAGTTGGAGCCGGAAGAGGATGCTGCGGAATGAGACACGGTCTTTCCTAACATGCTGGTGGAAAGAGGGGACAGTGAGTTGGAGGAGTTGGGAATGAATACTCAGCTCACACAGTCTCACTGCAACATTCAGGGTCCTGGTCCGCGATATGAGCCTCACCTGGTTTTGCTCCATTCCCACCTGTCCATCTTTCACCTGTGAAGTCACTGCTGAGTTTGCAGCACACCTCTCTTGTGTAAGGAGCAATGCAGGCAGTGTGTGTGAAGATGCTCAGCTTCCTCTTCCCCCGAGGCGGATCTAATCTGAGCAAGTTGGCCGGTAACAAGCTTGCGAGATGATGGTGATGGTGTGGAAGAATTTGAAAAACTTAATCCGCTTTTACTACCTGTGAAGGTCAACAGAAGTACAAGAAAGGGCAGAAAATGTCCCAAAGGTATCCAGAGGGCTTTGCCTAGGGATCCAACTGAGATAGGAACACTCAGATTCTTCTGCTCCTAAGTGCTACTTGATGACTTGGCAACCATGCATTAGCACTGCACAGACAAAGCCGGAAGTAAACACCAAAGAGGTAGAAATAGGATCTGGTTCAATAGCATAAAGAAATTAACGCAGTGGGATGGTTTAGGCATCAGCTCCAGGAACTCAGGGGATGAAGGAGGAAATCTCATATTTATTGAGCATTCCAGAAAGTAGCTCCGGGTCCCAGGTTGTGCTGTAAGGATCAAATTACACGTGGCCTTGCACAGGTGACCGCCTGTGGACAGATAGGTTGCATATGCCACAGCACAGTCCATGAACCCCACGTTCAGTCAGCTTCATCTCCCCAATTGCTATCATACATCGTCACTCAACCTTAAACCTTGTTTTCTCATCCCAGCCTCAGTGACTTTTCTGTCCTACAAACCTGGTCTCTTCAAGGTCCAGCTAAAAAAAAAAAAATAGCAAAGTCATCTAGGATTCAGGTACTTTGCCCCTGAGTCCCAACATTCTTTCTGTCACTAGAGCCTTATTTTGAACTTAAATTCTGAGCGTATATTTTCAAGATTTATTTGAAAATGAATTTGGTTTGCCCCTGAACCTCCATGACAAAACGTAAATTTCTTTTCCAGTAGAATACTTCATAATCCCAACCCTGCTCAAGTGTAAATAGACAACTGGAAGGTACTGTGAAGAACTCAGCTTTTAAAAACATGTTTTTAAATTTCATTTTAGCTGCACTTGTTTCTCCATCTTGCTTTTGCAGCTATAGATACATATGACATTCTGGACCCCATTGATGTCCAAAGAAACCTAAGAAGGCCCATGTAGAGTGATCCTTGAGCATAAGTGCCTTAGAAATACAGAAAGACTTGTCCTGTATCTTCTCTTTGCATATAATATAAAAATCAAAACATGACAAGTCAATATTTGAATTATGTTTGGGTTGACGTTGTAGTGAGTTAGGCAACACCTTTCTGAACAGGGTAGGAAAGTTAAAGAAAATAGAACCATTGGGTGACTAACCCAGTCTAAGCACTGGTTGTACAATAGTGAATTTATGTGGATAGTTCAGGAAAAATACATTTCTCCAGACATTTTACTGATGTATATCCAAAATGTATATCCAGATATTAAACGTTGTTCTGACTCCAGACAAAATAAATTGTTAATCTAGCTGTAAAACTAAATATCTCAAGTGAAGCAAACCATATTCTACTGATTCTACACATGAAGGTGGGCAAATTGTGTGGCATGATAATAGTCCAGTGAAGGGCTGGAAATACTGTTTCTGGAAGTCACTGTGAGGTCTCACAAGTGAGGAGCTATTAGAATTTAAGCCTCTGCAAATAAGAATGATCTGGGAATTGTTCAAAGCAGATCCAACTGCCTCTGGAGTAATGAGCTTCCTGTCACAGGAGGGATTAAAATACAATCCCTGTGCATCTCTCTCCATCACTGATGCAGTTTTAGTTTTGGAGACAGAGCTTGAGGTGCCTCTAATAGAATACATTAATCACTGTTCATTTTCTCCCTATCTGTATTCCGATTATACAATTAAACTCTTGCACATTAACAAGCAAAGGGCTTTTCAGAATTAAAAAAAAAAAGTCTTTGCACACAGAGGAAACCAATTCAGCTGCACCGAGAGTGGGAAGGAAACAGACATGGTGATCTCATTGTTGTACTTCTAGGAAAGATGAGTCATGCAGTCTGCTCAAATTCAGGGTAGCTGGAGGGAAGCTGGACATCAATGATGCTTTCTTCATCTTTAATAAGGACCAGAGTCTCAAGTTTCTTTTAAAATCAAGGAGAGGACAGCTCTTAGAAATCAGCCTGAATCAAGACTTCACTAGAATGTTCTGGAACATATAAATAAATCCAGTTCAATTTGACATTAATTAAATTGAGTGTAGGGTGTGGGGTGGGTGGCGGGGATATTATAAACCTTTCAAATCCTCAGGCTCCCCACTTTCGGGCTCTGACCATCCTCCCTGAGTTCAGTTTCAAGTTCCCTTTGATTTCCAGGCAAGAACAAAGAAGCGATTGAGAGCTGTGCAGGGTCAGAGGGGACGGGAAGCAGCCAGGGCTGTTCACAGCTGCATGAGCCCCACCAGGAGCCAGAGTCAAGTCCTTGCTCTCTCTAGGAGGATCTGTTCATCTGCTGGATGTACAGTCCAGCAGCTACTATACAACTTCTTTGCAACTTCAAATTGCCCCAAACTATACAGCCGTGTTGTTAAAACCCCTTAAACTAGCATTAGGTAAAAATTGCTCTGGATCAGGCACCAGGAAGCAGACTTAGGATGGAAAACAGCCAAGCTTCTCACATAGCATCCAGTCTCCAGGTAATGAGTAAGACCTGCAGGCCCGATAACATTGGCCTTACCTGTTCTAAAGAGTTGGGTCACTTTATCTGTCCATAAGAGGGAAAGGAAAAGATAAAACCGGCCTTTTATAGAAGGTGAACACATGAAAACTCACATATTTCTTAATATTCCATCTGATCAAATTTATAAGAATGGAACAACTATAGTGTTTACTTTAGATTTTTCTTACTTCAATATTATATTTACGAGAAAGGGTTGAAATGAAGAATGAAAAACAGTGGCAGTAGCTGGGCAGGACAGGGCTGGCCTATAACTGCCCCCACTCCGAGAGGCTGAGGCAGGACAAAAACAAGTTCAAGCCCAGGTTAGGTAATTTAGCAAAAATAAGGTAATAAAATTAAAAATTAAGAAATTGCTAGGCATGTAGCTCACTGCAAAGATACTGGGTTCAACTCTCAGATCCCCAAAACAAAAAATTATCATAATATTTTAAGACAGTAATATCCATTTGCACCGGGGATCTAGTACTTATTTAGAAGATTAACAAAATCTTAACCTTTTGCAAAGGTTTTATTCTAGGACAGTTTGTTTTGTCTCTTTCTCTGTCTCTGTTTCTGTCCCTTTTTCTCTCTGTGTCTCTCTGGGCATTAATAAACTTAAACCCAGCAAAGACGATGACTTGTTCAACATTGAAAAATTATATAATAGAGCAGAAAATATTACAGCACTGTGTAGAAAGTACCTTAATTTTATTATTTCACTTAATGTTTTAAAATTAATTTTACTTTAATAAGAAGTATAATTAAATAGAATGAAAGCTGTTTAAAAGTTCAATAAAGTGTATTAGAAAAAATCATTTCTGATTCCCAGGGACACATGCCAATTCTCTCTCCTTTGACTCTTTTTGTAGAAACTACACTACTTCTATGTAGTGATCCTAAAATCCTGCGTCAATATTGCTCAGAGTACAAGACAATAACAGAAGAAAAACTCTTACAGAATACAGAGCACAAAACTTTCTTTTCAATGAACTAAGAGAAACTAGTGGCATAAATGAAACAAATTAGCATGAATATTAACCTATTAGACAACATGACTCATTATTTAAACCTCTCTACTGAATATTTACAAAATTATTGTATTATTATATTTGCATGCAGCGTATTAATATTGTTATTCTCTTTAGTTATGAAATTTTATTTTTTCATAAAAATAAAATGATTTGTTAGTATTGCTACTCTTCGATTTTCAATTCTGATCTTTTGGAATGTCCTCTTACGCTAATGGGTTCCTAAGATGTAGAAAGCAACACTGTCTGGAAGTTAGTATGTGTAAAAGCAGCTCTACTCTGTGCTCATCCTTAGTCGATGGTTTGCTTGAGCTGAGGGCCACCTCTATAAAGGGCAGAGTAGGGGACTCGACTGAGGCAGTGTAAAAGTGTGTCAACTTTTCTTGAAATTCTGGACCTAATCCAAAACTTACAATGATCAGAAAAGTACAGATGAAAAAGCATAAATTCTTAGCTGTTTGTAAGACAGTGTTGTGGCATGGTGGCAGTTCTTGTCCCCAGGGCAGCTTGCTGGGTCCAAAAGGAGCAATACAAACTTTATCCTCAACAAATCGTGATTGTACATTTTTACCTGTCAGGAGTCCTCTGAGGAGTGGACTCAGAGATATGACTTTGTTTGGTCCTCGTGAGAATATCCTTTGCCTTCTGGGTTGTCTATCAAAAGCATCTAAAGATATAGGAAATGTAATAAAAAATAAAATATACTGTGTGTTTCAATAAAAATTGTTATAGTAAGTGCTATATTGTCATAAATCTGTCACTTGGAGCACACCGATCCCTGCGTCCTTACCACTTTCCACAGCACCTCTGCAGTCTTCCTTCCTGAGGGTCTTTAGCTGCGCTGTCCCGGCTGCCTCCACGTCCTGAACGGATCATAAACGTCTCCCTTTCATTGTCATTATGACTTTGGGGAAGAGCCGGGGTCACGCAGTCCAGATCCGATGACTGAGGTGAAGACACAGCGTTGTGCTGTTACGAGCAGCCTTTCCGCTGGGTGGCGCTTGGCAGCAGTGGTCACTGTATCTGTGATCACACCTGGTGAACACCTTCAGGAGAGAGGCCTTCATGGCTGCTGCAAGAAGTAGGAAGAGGGATGGGAGACTATGTTCAAAGCACAGAGGAGGACTTTGATGGGATTAACGGCTATGCATTTTTTACGGTGATTTTTTTTAAATGTTAGCATTCACCATAGTTTCTGATCACTTCTTGTACTACAGCTCCATACACATGGGGGAAGGACAATAACAGGGACAAGCAAAATATAGATTTAAAAACCCTAAGAAAAAAAAAAAGAGGCTAAGGAAGGAAACCCATTAAACAAACCTTTGAAAAGCTCTCCTATAAACTGTAGGAGTGACTTGATCCATTTTGGCTGTTGTAACTGTACCATAAATGATGTGACCCAAACAGTACAAACTTGTTTCTCACAATGATGGAGGCTGGGACGTCCAAGAGCCAGCAGACATGTCCTGTCAGGTCTACGTCGGCGTGGTGGTCACCTCCCGGCATTCTCACATGGCAGAGCAGACAGAGATGAATCTAGAAGACGGTGGACACACACAAAGTAGAAACAGGCTCTGGAGCATGATTTCTGTGTGGGATACCTGGCTTTGCGCATTTGTCCAAGGCCACTTAACCATCAAACATGTTTTTAAATAAGTGTTACATCTCTAAGTTAAAAATAAGCAATACTAACATGCTAATGGCGAAATTTCATTAAAGACAAACCTTGTGTTTTGAAGCAATGATGGCTAAGGAGCCAAAAAAAGTCTCAGTGGACTTCTCTAGCAGAAATACACTAAAACATAGTAATATATTGCATTTGGAAGCCATATATGTGAACACACATGTTCATTTCGAAATAGAGTCTGGCATGCAAAATGCCAGATAGGTTCCACTGAGTGGTATACTCATTCTTTAGCTCTTACACTTTAGAAAGCTTTCTCAGATAAACAATACAGCAAGTACAGTCAGTATGATCACACTTATTTTTCAAGTGGGCGAGTTGAAGTTAACCCAAGACACATTAGGCAGGAAGATAAAACTCTAATTCCAAAACACAGCTCTACAAGGCCACATTCTATGGTACCAGAGATCGAACTTGTCTCCTTATGCTTCCAAGGCAGATGCAGTACCACTTGAACTAAACCCCCAGCCCTTCTCACCACTTCTTTCTTAAGCCTTTTATTATCAGGCAGACATGAGGAAGGCTGGCATCTTGGCGGCACATTATTGTTTGTTTTTTTCTCTCCAGATCATTCTACATTCAAGGTCCATGTGCATCACCTACCTAAACACAACAGAGCAAGACTCTATACTCAAGTGGCAGGATTGATTTTCAAACTCAGGGAGGTTAGATGTCACCGAGGAGGTGGGATAAAACAATGCAGAATACGGGCCCTAAGTTGAAAATGTATGAGTGTTTGAAAATTTGATATGTAGAATCTACAGGAAATCTGGATATTTAGTCACTGTAAGCATAAAGGTTTCGATATCCTTTTGGGGAGTTAGTTTATTTTCTCAGAAGAAATTTAAACAAACAACATCGGCATCATCACCCACCCAGATTTTGTGCCATATTAATGTGAAATTTGTCCTGTGGAATCACAGTGTTTGAGCTTCCAGGGGCAGCATACTTCGAAGATGAAGCCTAAAATGTTTTCTATATTGGATGCTGGAGTGCTTCTCTGGAAAAATAAATTTAGGGAACTCGTCTTAGAGTAAATAGTGGGATTTACATCAAAGGGAAGCAGGAGATTGAAGTCACCCAAGACCCCCATTTCCATTTGGGACAGATGAGAGCTCTTCTGGCTTCAAAGTGAACCAGAAGTTGATGGGTTTTGTGACACATAACACAGGAAAGGCCAACGCTAAACCTTTAGGAAGAGGATGAAAAAACAGTGGATAAGATGCACCCTGTTTCTTCCCCAGAGAAGCCGGAACAGGTAGCATTGGAGATTTCTAGACACTCAGACTGCTGTCTATTTCCATTCTATTTTCAAACTAACTTATTTTGTTTTGCAAAAGAACGCTTTTGAATTTAACACTTTAGTGTTTTGAATCTAGACTGCTTATTAAATTCTTTCTTATGATCTCATGCTGTTATTTAATTCTGTTTTTTTCCAGTTATGCAATCTTATCATCTGAAAATAAAGATCACTTTGGCAGATGCTTACCAGTGTTTATTCCTTTTATTTCTGCATCTTTACTGGCTGTGCAGAAGATTAGGAAAAAAAAATAATGAGTTTTTAAATTGTTTTGAGAAGAACAAATTTGACAATTGAGAAGAGAGTGAAAGTGAATAACAAAGACTCTATTGCATTTTTCTGAGTGTGGAACATGATAATTTGTAGGAGCAGAATGATGTTTATATGTGTTTATAAAGGAAGGAATACATGAATGAAATATTGGAGTTGCACTTAATAATTTTAAACAAATAAGTATTCATAATAAGGTTGAACAAGAATGATGGAACTATTTACTATTTTTTTAAAATGAGATGAAAAGTATTTCCACAGTTGTGGGGAATATAGGCTTGCATAAACAATAACAAAAGAAATGTACTTCCTGTAGAGAAAGGACCAGAAATAATTGCTTTAGCTAAATAATTTTGTTTCCTTGAAGATTTCATCTAGAGAATGAAAAGCTTAGCCACAGGTAAGAAGAAGCTCTTGCACGTCTTTGTCTGACTTAGCTCTAGATGCTTGTAGACTTTCCTAATATAAATAACAATGTGGTAAACTTTTTAGCTGTTTGCTGATTTTCATATTGTCTTTAGACATTAAATTCATCTCTAGCAACCTTGCTGCAATCCAACTGTTACCTGTAACTTATCTGTATAACCTTTTAAAAAATTTTTGTCTGAGTTCATTTATTTCATCTATAAATAAAAAAAAATTCTTGTTGATCTTTTATTATCCTTACCAACTTGATCTTATGCTTTTCTTCTTGTTTTACTGTAAGGGCTGCTGATCAGCAGCACAAAGCAGACAGGATACACATAATGGCGTCATTCTCTACTTCTGAGCTCAATTTGCAAGCTATCATCGATCGATTCTTTACTGTTGATGACAGGACCAGTGTTACTAGGTTTGGTCAAATTCAAGTTATGCTTTCTTATTCCTATGTTTTAAGAGTTTATTTTTTCCAAAAACAACTGTTGAATTCTGTCACATTCTTTTTTCAACTGCACCAAGATCATCACAATAATTTTTTTCTTTTAATCTATCAGTGCACTGACTTAGGCGATCTTTGGATGTTTACTGCAAGTTCCATTACTGACGTACACAGTGTGGGTCTGTGGTGTGTTTCTTTTGGGGTGTGTGTGTGTGTGTGTGTGTGTGTGTGTGTGTGTGTGCGCGCGTGCTCTAACTGATTAATTTGCTACTGATCGTCACTATGAAATTTTCTAATTCTGGCAGGTCTTGAGGGAACAAAACAGGAAACTGGCTAGAACACTCGTCACCCCCTTTAGCAGGTCTTCCTTTATTGCTAGAGGAGAATACACTGTGTGGAGCTGAGCACATGACACAAAGGGTATTTCTCAGCCTTTTGTGCAGGTGTATTTGGCCAGGTGATGGCGTCCCAACCAAGGAGAGAAGACAGAATCATTATGTGAGAAAGAACAATACCCAAAGTAATCTGCCCATCACGTGACCTACCCAGAGACACTACAACCAAGAACTTAGTATTTACAGAGACAAAGTTCAACTCTACAGCCATCAGATGTGCTTTAAATTCAGATCGTAAAGAATCAGGTGAAATCACCAAAGGGAGGTTTGAAGGAGAAAAATAAATAGCTCAGAGAGTGGAGCTTTTTTGGTATTTGTCTCTTCTGCCTGTCTTCCTTTTCTTCTTTTTCTCTGCACTACAGAGAATCTTCATTCTTGTATCTGGAGACATGTCTGACAACCTTCCATAATTCTCATGAGCCCGGGATAATACCTATGATTCAGGGATGGACTGAGCAGGGTGGTTCCTTTCAGAAGAAGTCAATGAAACATCCAGAGACCACGTACCCAAACCACCACCCCAAACTCATTTTATTGCAAAGTGCCAACCCCACAATTAAACCCACATACTTAGGTTTTAGTTTAGAAAACATGACTGTTTTCTGATGCTTAGTTGCTTGGGCACCTGGGCCTTGATGCCAGTAGAGAGGGCTCTGTGTAGCCACTGCAGCAGGCGTGCCACAGGTTTGCCACCCCCAGACTGGAGGTGAGGACTGATCTTTAATTCCAGGGTGGGTTTGTTCTGAAAGAACTTTCTGTATGTTAGACTGAGGATTAATTTAATTAATTAAAAGGAACACAGGCAGAAGGAACAAATCCTAAGACCCAATACCAGCGCTGATCTCTAAGTTATTCATTTTTCTCCTTCAAGCCTCCCCTTGGTGATTTGACCTGATTCTTTACTGTCTGAATCTAAAGTACATCTAACAGCTATAGAGTTGAACTTTGCCTCTGTAATTATTAAGTTCTTGGTTGTAGTTACTCTGGGCAGGTCACGGGATGGGTAGATTACTTTGGGTATTGTCCACCCTTCTGTATGTTAGACTCCCATATTAAATTACCTGATATATGATCATTTCAGCTTTCTCAGGAAGGTGGCCAGGATTTTTATTTTCTGTCTCCTCCAAGACTGAGTCGGCCTTAAACACAGACCTGTATGCCTGTGGTGACTTCAGACAGAATGAGTAGAAACATGAAACTGTGTCCTTCAGCCTCTTATCATGTCCTCTGGAGGAATTGTGTGTGTATTTTCTTCTTTCTTTTTTACGCTTTCTTTCATAACATAAACACTATAGCCCCTGCTGATCAGGAGTTCCTTCCCTGTGGTAGTTACTAAATACTTGGAATTTCAGCTAACACATAAAAGAAAAAAACTAGGTGTTTGGGGTATAGCTCAAGGGCAGAGAGTGTGCTTAGCATGCACAAGTTCCTCCAAAGAAAGAGAGAGAGAGAGAGAGAGAGAGAGAGAGAGAGAGAGGG
>PVIC010043424.1:0-15414 GCA_004025085.1 Thryonomys swinderianus | reverse complement strand
GTAGAAATAACAACATAAAGACGTAAGTAGATTAGCATAGGGGAATTTTAGTAAAGATGCACTCAAAGCCCATCGAGGCCTGGATGTCCTTTGAGGACACTTGTCCCCCAGTGATGCTTCAGGGATCTGAACTGCTTCAGCCTATCCCCCTTCCTTCTCAACACGTGGTTCCACTGTTTTCATGGCAAAGGGCAGCATACTGGGAATTCTTTGCTGGCTAAAGTCTCTACACAACCCATATGCCATAATTGCATGATCTCTAAAAGGAGAAAGTCAGATAAAAATAAGCACTACACCAACCCACCCAAGTGCCAGAAAATTCCTTTAGTTGTTGACAAAGGAAAGTGCAAAAATTCCCTGCATGTTCATTTATTAAGTAAATCATCCTTATCATCCAGTAACATGTGAATCAGGAGTTAAGTAACCACTTTTGGTTTTAGTCACGAACGCTTAGAAAGAATGAGTAGCTAGCTATGGGGACATATATGTTTTATGATCCCTTTTCTACAGAAAGCAGGGCTTGGTCAGGCAGCACAGGGTTTTATGGCAGATGCATGGGAGAACCCAACCCTGGAGATGGGCGGCGACTGAAGGCAGAATGTCTGAAGCAGAGAACTTCCAAGGAACAAGATCCTGAAAGAGAGTGATGTCTGCCCAGGCACTTGGTCTTTGAATTTGTCGCTTAGCCTCAGGCTGTCCGTAAGCAAAGTACCTTTCAAATATCTGTAGGTGTCGTTCAATGATGCCAAGTCTTATCAACCTTTTGATCTTCTGTTTGTCTTCAGTCTGCTTTCTCTCCCCACTCTTCTAAGGCTGCTTTGAAAAGAATTTGCTAGCCTAGACTATTGGATTTCCTGTCACATTTTAATATTTGCCATGCTATGGAGACACAAAGAAAAAAAGAATGTAGATACATACTGCAAAAGAGAATCAAGTTTGGTTTCAGCATTAAATGATTTATAAGAGCCTTGGCATGTTCCAGGATACCACTTCCGTTGGCCTGACTCACCCTGGCCAAGTAAGCTGCCAAGGCCTTGGGCTTTGTTAGTGCTTCAGGACTCAGGGTTTGCCCACATCTTTTGAACCATCTGGGCCTTTGGGTTGAACCTAAACATTCTTTTCTTTGAGTTCTTTTACCTTTTTACTTTGAGCAGAAAATAATGGTGAAGAACCACCTTTACTCCTAGGGAGTAAGAATTCTCTACTCTCAGATAAGTGTTCCAAGTAGGAGGCCAGATGAGAAGGGAACAAGGTTATCTTTGTTTATTTGGGATGCTTTAGCAAAATATCACAGATTGACTAACTAGCGAGCAACATAAATTTATTTACCCTCATCCTGGAGGGGGAGAAGTCCAAGATTAGGGAGCCAGCAGATTCATTAGCCCACATTTCCACAGAGGGTACCACCTCACTGTGTCATCACACGCAGAAGGGTGAGGCAGCTCTCTGGAGACTCTTATAAGGGCACTAATACCAATCGTATGGGATCATCTTCATGATCTAATCAGTCCCCAAAGGCTCCACTTTCTCATACTGACATCTTGGTAACCAGGCTACAACATATGCATTTGAGTAGACACAGACATAGCGTCCATACTGTATAAAGCACCAGCACAAATGGCCACGGTGCCAGGAGAGTCACCGTCCGTCCCCTTGGCATATATGATAAGGTTCTAAAAGACTCTCTTTGAACAGCAGGTTCAAATGTTGCTTTTGGACATCCAGTACTTCCATCAGGGCCTCGGGTACTTCTGTCAGATGTGGTCAGTGTCTGAGAGGTCAGGTATGATTTCCAGTTCAAGCTCTGTGGGTGAGTAAAGCAACCTCCCACAGCCACACACAAGACTCTGGTGACGGGGCCACCCCTGCTCTATCTTGTGTTCACGGCCTTCCCCTGATGCCGGACCTCTCTCAGCTTCCTCTGACTAAGAAATAGAATGACACTGGCATTCACAGAAAAAGGAAGAAAAGAAATTACCAATGCTTTCGTCAAACGCAACATGCCCTAGTTCCTCTTTAAAGAGGAAACTGCATTTTCTTTCAATAGAAAATATTTAGAGAGGGGAAGGCCTGTTATGTCCAGAATGAGGCATAAACTTTCATATGTAGTAAAATATGCTGTGACTCTGGTTCCAAGCAAAAGAGATCAATTTTAGCTGGCTTAAGTGAATGAGTGAATGAATGAATTAAAAGAAATACAGCTGTCCATACCCTGACACACACACCACACCACACATATATTCATATCAAGCTACAGAATCAAATTAAAACCTGAGGAATCTGGCTTTGTGAAGACAGGAAGTTTGGCACCTTGGTAGGCAAGACTGACAAATTTTCCATTAGCAAGGCAGGCTTTGTGTCACTGCACTCGGGAGTGTCTTCCCAGGAAAAAGTTAATTGGCCGAGGAAGCTTAGTGTCTGTCGTGCCAGCTGACCAGCAGAAGGTAGGATGCTTTACTCTGTATGCCAAAGAGAGTAGCAGCTCCCCACTGAGTCACTGAGGCTCTGTCGGCTGCAGAGCTGCAGGCCCCGAGCAGCCCAAAGGAGCAGACATATGCCAGATCCTAGCTATTGTCATCTGCCTCATTGCTATAATTAGCCCCCTGGGTCTGCCTGGATTTACTCTCATCCAATAGACTCAACATGCTTCTGTTTTCTAGCATCTCTGACAGTACAAAGCCCTGTAAAAACTGGATTATAGTCTTCTCACCCAAATCAGCTTTCTGTTTGTCTCTGTGGCCCACGTGGAGAAAGGCTGGTGGTCCTGCTCCAAGAGCCCTGGTTGGCTCATTTTCCTTTTCCATACCTCTACGCTGAAGATCCTGGAGGTTGGAGTCCAGAGGTCCTTAGTTACCCAGCTCAGCATTTCCTTCGACAGTGAACTAAAAATAAGTGTCCTTACGCCCGTTCATGTAGGCAATGACAGTTGGGCCGCACCTCACCACAGAGACATTTGTCATTTGGGGGTTTGGAAAAGGGAAACACTTAAGTGCTAGTTTATCTGCCTAAAAAGCTACAACAACAACAAAAACCACAGCACCTATCCCACCCACGGACTTCCGGTCAGAGTATTGACTTACAGGGAAAGTTGGGCCTGTGACAAAGGAAAGACATAGAGGTGTCTGTTTCTTTATTTACACCTTTGTGTGAGAAAGAGAAGTGATGGGAGCTCAAGTCCTGCCTTTCAAAAGTTCCCCAGGGAAACTTTAAAAGACAGCAACAGTATTTTTTTTTTAAGTGTTAAAATATTTGCGAAGTACAGAGAAACAAAAAAGAAAAACCTGCATTGAAAACAGTATGAATACTTGGAGGCATGTTCAGTCTTGGCTTCTAGATCAGGGGAAAAAGGGGTAATGGCACTGGGGCTCAGATGGGGAGGTCTCAGCCTCGTTCCACGGGCCCCCTGTGTGCTCTGAATCGAGAGTGAATCTGGAATGCAAATTAAACTAATAGGACGACACTTTCATATATGTCACTTACAGGCATCTTTTATTCACTCAGTGTTATAACAGTAAGTTTTGCCATGTGTTACTGTTCCTTGGCTAGCATTGTTTTAGTGGATTTACAATATTGCATCTAATACTCTTCTAGAGTTTACTGAACTGGCTCCCTGGCATTGGACACAGAACATTGGAAGCCTTGCTGTAACTGCTATCTCTCGTACTTTTGAAGCCTTCTGGCTGTGAGGCCTCAGTGTCCCCTCTCTGTCTCTGTGAAAAGGCAGATCTTAATGGGCAACGTCTACCCATGGGCCCATTCATTCCATTCGTAGGTCATTTATCCAGGAACCAATTTATCTTTGTTCCTTTTCTACTTTTTATGTCCTTGGAAGTCATTCCTGACCTTGCTAGCAAAGAGCTAGAAAATTAAATGGAAGACTTCAGTTAAAAAAAAAAAACAAATGTTGATTTTAGGTTCTTATTACTAAATCAAAGAGAAAAACTGAATGAGGCAAAATGATTTAAGAAAATTAAAAAGACAGTCTAGAATCCTATCTTAAGAACACATACTGGGCTGGAGGGTTAGCTCAGTGGTTCCGGCGCCTGCCTCGCAAGCGCAAGGTCCTGAGTTCGATCCCCGGTAACCACATGTAATGCTGGTGTGGAGACACGCCCACCAACAATCAACACCGCATACTACAATGCCAGACGTGGTGGCTCACGCCTGTGATCCCAGCACTCGGGAGGCAGAAACAAGAGGATTGCTGAGTTCGCGGTGGCTTGCCTGGGCACCATAGTGAGCTCAGGGCCAGCCTGAACTACAAAGCGAGACCCTGTCTTAAAAAGAAAAAAAAAAAAAAGAACACATACTAAGGTTGGGCATGTGGTGCACACCTATAATCCCAGCCCTCAGGAGCCTGAGGCAGGAGGATTTTTGAGAGTTCAAGGCCAGTCTGGGCTACCTAATGAATTCAAAGCCAGTCTGAACTACATAGCGAGGCTGTGTCTCAAAACAACAACAATGCCAACAGCAGCTGCAGCAGCAACAAAGTATATATGCTAAATGCTCTTATACTTTAAAAAATATATTTACATTGTGTGTTAAAATTGACTTCCATTCTGCAGATAGTTCTTGTGTATGCTATAATAGTAATAACATTGATTGTATAAGATATGAGGATTTATAAGCTCTCATTGGTTCTCCTCTACACACTAAACTTGTCTAGCAGCTCCCAGGACCAGGATGTTCTTTCTCCATCGTGTTCTAGTTACCTGCTCCCTAGCATCCATCTTTGGAGTACGTACTCTCACAACAGTTGACCATAACAAGAGCTCACACTGAGTGCCTGGTGTCTGTCAGAGGTTGGCATATTAAATCCTAACAGGATGTATCAGGGCATCTAGATCAGACTCAGGTCCCTCTATGGAGGCGATGGCTGCAGGAAGAACTGGGGAGAGGCCGGGCGTGGTGGCTCACGCCTATAATCCCAGCACTGGGGAGGCAGAGGCAGGAGGATTGCTGAGTTCAAGGCTTGCCCGGGCTACATAGTGAGCTCAGGGCCAGCCTGAACTACACAATGAGACCCTGTCTCAAAAAAAAAAAAAAAAAAGAACTGGGGAGAGAACTCTGGTGCGGACAACAGGATGGGAGCAGGGAGGAATACGACCTGCCAAGGACTGAGATGAGTGAAGGAGATGGAAAATAGAATCACACCTATGCAGAAAGCTCTGAGAAGAGGAGAGCTAGATCTGATCTATGTCTTAAGAAGCTCACCCTGCAGAGCACAGTGACCAAGGCCTAGAACCCCAGCACTCTGGGAAGCCGAGCAGTAGAGTCACAAGTTCCAACCTCTACTGGGCAGCTTAACACCTTAGCAAGGCCCTGTCTCAAAACTAAAAAAATTAAAAAGGACTGCAGATGTAATTCAGTGCCAAGGCCCCACATTCAATCCCTAGGACAAAGAGGGAGAAAAAACCCAAAGCTCACATAGAGCTACATCGAGGCTGATGATGGGGTGAGGTGGGGTGGAAACAGGAGGCCCATGTGACGGGAGCAGAGCACGGTGCTGGCCTAGCTCAGGGGCCGGAGGAGAACAGAGACAGAGGCAAACACTTACGATGCATTTGGGAGTTGGAATTGATGGGACTTGCTAAATTGCCACAGGAGGTAGGATGAGGAAGAAATAAAGGTCAGGTTCTGCATTATTGATTTGGACACCTCGGCTAAGGGTGGGACCGTGTTCTAAGACGAGAAAATCTGGGGGAGTAACTGACTCATGAGTCAGGAAAGGAAAGATTCTATTCTTGTCATTTGCCCAAACTGATTCTCTAACAATAACAATTTTAAAAAAGGGACACAAAAGTAGAAGCGTTGACCTTTCTTCAATCCATTTTGTACAGTAAAAAGGTACCGGGTGTTGGGTGCAGGCTGACCTAGACCTTCCCCTTTCTCAGGTTGTGTGACTTCAGTTAAATCACTTCGCCATTTGCTATGGAATTCCTTTAAATATTACTTGCAGTTCTTTGAAATAAAGTGTGCAAGGCAGACCTGTTGTATGCACTGGATTTTTGTTTAAGGGAGTCCTGTGCGTCCTTTAACTTGCACAACAGGATCTGATGTCGACAGCAAGTGCGCAGAAGTTGGTGGTGCCCTGTTCTATGTGTCACTTGCTATCTGAAAGCCCCCATCTAAATGTTTCATCCCTTCCTCTGAAAGCTTTTGTCCCCACTGTAATACCCAGGGCCTCGAGAATGATATGTTAAGGCCTGTTTGTCGGGAATGGAAAATCGACCCAATGAGGTGATTAAGAGAGTGAATCCTGGAACCAACTGCCTCTGTCTGAAGTGCGTCTCTGTCGTTTATGAACTGTGTGAACTTTGGCAAGTTACCTCAGGGCTCCGTCCAAATTTCTTCATCTGTGAAATTGAGGCCTTAATCATTGTTACCTACTAGGATTTGCTGCCTGTTCAAGTGGAGCGCATATATACACATTCACAAGACGATGACTGCAAAATAATAACCATTATCGGAGCATGTGTTCAATAAAGTACAAGTAATTAAGGTGTTAGCAAGCAAATGGATTCGGGGAGGTCAGTGAAAGGTAAGGATGGAGAGGAAAGGGAGGGCTGGGGCGATGCTGGGCCTCTAGATGAAGTGGAAACAGGGGTGAGACCCTCAGGGCCATCGTGAGAGGAGTTGAGAGCTTTTGTGTGTGTCTCTTTGGTCATGTCAGGCCCCCAAGCAGGGAAGATTTCAGAGTGATACCTGTCACAAACAGAAATACCTCTCGGCTATAAAAGCCAACTAGTTTATGAGATTCTTGTTATAGAATCAGTTTTTTCCTCTGGGAGGTAGCCTCTGAGCTCATTGGGCTCAGGAAAGATTACAAAGAGTAAAACATGCATTTCTGCTGTTGCTGAATCTCTTAACTAGATGATAAAAGAGCACAGTGAAGGCATCCATCTCCCCAGTCTAGCCTGAACGTGCAGCTGCCTAGGATTGATCAAGGAACCTTCCTGCTTCCTATCTCACAGCCCTCAGAAACCTGAGGGAGGATGGATCTTCCCTGACATTATTTACAGTTGAATAGGAAATGGACGACATACAGTCTATGAATTTTCTTTCCTGTCATTTTAGAGGAAAAATCTTGATGGGTTGTTTCATTTAGACAGCAGTTGACTTTCATCACTAACATAACCTCCCATTTGAACCAAACTAGGGGCAGAATCTCAGTATTTAAAACAAAACAAAATAAAACAAAACAGGTGTGGTGGTTCAAGCCTGTAATCCCAGCCCTCGGGAGGCAGAGACAGGAGGATTGCTGAGTTCGAGGCTTGCCTGGGCGACATAGTGAGCTCAGGGCCAGCCTGAACTACAAAGTGAGACCCTGTTACAAAAAAAAAAAAAAAAAAGGCCAGAAGAAAGACTGTGAGTGAACCCTTGAACTCACCTGCTCTTTAGCTCATCCAAGCACACTGATCATGCAGAGAAAACAGATCTGATACAATGCGGGCAGGAATGTCAAGTGGTACCACTGTGGCAACTAATACGCTGTTTCTTTGAAAAAATAAACACATAACTGTCATATAGCCCAGAAGTTATACCCTTGTCTTCTCATCTCAGAAAAAAGAAGACCTAGGTTCACACAGAAACCTATATGTGAATGTTTATAGCCCCTAAATGGGAGTAACTTGGACATGTTTCAGTGATTGAATGGCATCTCTCCCTAATCACCTGCTCACTTGGGCTCAGGCACCGCAGTAGGGCCGTCCCTCCCTAATCACTTCCTCCACCTACTGGAGCGGTATAAACCCAGACCAAAGTGTGTTCTGCTCTCTTTTCCTCCCTCACTTTTGAACCTGCAAATGATGGAGGAGTCAGAACCCAAATGAAAAGAGGGTGAGGATGATGAAGACTACATACCCCATGAGCCATTGCAACTGCACCAGAAACTACTCCTCCAGAAGCTGCTGCAGAAAAGTTGCAGGGAAAGATGCAGGGAACGGTGGAGCAATAGCAGTGAACCCCAAGGAGAGGAAGACAACACCCCACAGCCCTCAGCATCCAGTGTCAGTCTCCTGGATTTACACCAGCACCTCAAAGAGAAGGCGTAGCCCACAGGAAGTCTGCAAAGGAGAAGCAGTCAAAAGAAGAAGAAAAGATTCTGGAGAGTATGGCCGAGGGCCTGGCTTGGATGTCAATGGGCATCACATACAATGGTCTAATCAAAACCAGCTGGACACCTGCCCTTTGTATCTTGAGGGTATCTGAAGAGTGGCACAAGCACCTACAGAACAAAAACCACATCTTGGCGAATGGAGATATGTCAGCACCTATGAAGAGCTTCAAGGAAATGAAGTTTCTGTAGCCATCCTGTGAGGCTGGATGAGGAAAGGCAGCCTCCACCCGACACTCATCCAGTTCCAGGGCATCCTCACCATTCTATCTGACCAGGACGTGACTGGCATTGCCTTCACGGGGTCAGCAAGACTCTTGCATTCGTGCTGCCCATCATGTTCCACTTGGGGAAGAGAAGTGTTTGTCTTCCTCTAAGCTTGAAGGGCCGTACAGACTTATCGTCTGCCCTCGCAGGACCTGGCCTGGCAGATCTATGGAAACCTGGAATTTTACTGCCATCTGCTACATAAGAAGGATGTTCCCCCCTCCTGCACTGTGCTGTCTGCACTGGGCCATGTGCATGGAAGAGAAGGTGGAGACCATCGGACAGCATGCTCATGAGGGAGGCCACCCCAGGTACCTCAAGGATCATGGATTTGCTACACAGGAAGATGGTCAACCTACAGGTTTGTTGCTATTTGGCCCTGAGTGGGGCTGACCACGTGATGGATATGGGCTTCAGGGGCAGCTTCTCCACCCTCTTCTCCTATGTTAAGTGCCAGTGGCAAAATCTGCTCTTCAGCAGCGCTGTATGGAAGGATTCAGAACTTTGCCAAGAGTGCCCTGGTAAAGCCTGTCACTATCAACATGGGGTGTGCTGTGGCCACCAGCCTGGGTGTCATACAGGAAGTGAAATCTGTGAAGGAGGAGGCTTAGATGGTGGCACCCACTCAACTGTCTACAGCAGACAGCTCCACCTGGGCTCTCTGCTCTCCCTGCTCTGTCCTCTCCCTGCTGCTCACGGGGGCAGGGCTGTGGCTGTCCATGGCATGAGACCAGGAAGAATGAACCAACACCACTGAAGTGTTTCAGGGGGGCCGGAAGGATGTTCTGATAGCCACAGATGTAACCTATAGGTGTTGTTAGTTTTCTGTAAAACCTTTACTTATTTGTGGAGGGTTGGCCATGATTGTCAGTGGTGGGGGTTGTAGGCTCTAACGTATGCAGTTGATGGTTTGTTTGTAGGTTTAATGGTAGCATTAGCTTATTTAGAGGATGTGTTAGTAGTAGTATTTGGTCATAGCACTTCTAGGGCTATAGAAGATTACCTCAAAACACAAGGTCTAATATTTGAAGTTCATCGTTATTATCTTTACCAGTAGACTTGTGTTGACAAAGTATGAACAAAGTGAAATCGTAACTCAGTTTAATACAGGAGAGTGGGTAATTCATGATGATGAAGGAGGTGCCAGCTTTCTTCCTGAGGATGCAGTTGGAGTTGTTGCTACTCCTACCTATAATTGCTGCCTTCTGGTGTTAGCTGATTGATCTTTATTTGTGGGGATTTTATTGCAACTGAGATTACTCATGGAAATTGAATAAAAAATAAAAGTTATAAATAATGAAATAAAGTATGTGAAGCAATAGTTTACTCCTGTGAGATCAGACCTTATGGTGGAGGCAGTTAATGGAGCACTAGAAATATTTTGGGGGTTGACTTCTCAGGTCAAGTTAAGTCAATGAGAGGGGATGGTGTGTTTTAGCTTATTCATAGGTTTTTATGTGGAGATGGGTCATGTAGAGTTGTTGGGAAATAACCCAGAATATTTGTTTGTCTGTTTCTTTCTTTTTTGGGGAACTGGAAATCAAACTCGGAAACTCGCATTTGCCAGGCAGGCATCACACCACTGAGCTACATCTCTGGCACACACAGTATATTTGAGAAGGTTGATATTTTTGTGAAATAATTTACTTTTAAATTACAAGTCATTATACCTAGTTCTGTCGTGATTGTGAACCCTAAGATAGGGGCAACAAGGGCTGAGTGTTGAAGATAACATTGGCATAGTTATTTGAAGATCATCTCTGGGCTAAATTCTATGAAATGATAAAACCTGCAGAAGCGGTGCCAATTGCCAAGCACTTGACTGAACTAATCAGGAAAGTATGGCTTTTATTTATATTTGTGGAAGAGGAGAATTAGGGTTGGTCGAGTGATTCATAAAAGATAGTATCTGTTCTGTAAACAGCTGTGAGGGATGTAGCTGTGGGTGATAGTGAACAGAAGGCTAAGATGCTGGAATCACCATGTTTGCAGAGCCAGTAACGTCCTTAGAGTGGAGACTTGGTAAGATATTCCTCTGCGTGGTAGGTTTCCAGTGATTAGAGAGAAGGCAAGAAGTGGTAACATTTCATATGCACCTTGTGTTTTTTGAATGTCATCTTAATCATTAAGATTAAGGATGATGGATTTAGCGCACATAAGTAGTATTGCTTAGAAAAGAGTCTATACAGCTCTGTAGAAAGGCTAAGTTGGTTGAGTAATACCAATAGCAACCTATTAATAATCCTAATTGACTTAAAAATACTATTAATATCATTTTGTGTTAGAGGGCAAATAGCTGTAAAAAGTGTAGTGATACAGCCATTGTAATAAAGGGTAAAATCATATTAAAAGACTCATTCAATAGATGAATGGCTAAGCAAATTGTGGCACGTGTATACTAAGGAATACTATTCACTAGTTGAAAGAGTAATAAACTATTGACACAAGCAGCAACTTGGGTAAGTCAGAGAATTATGCTGAGTGGAAAAGGCCAACCTGAGGAGATTACAGGGTCCAGGTCACAAGCTGCTTCAGTGGTCCACACCTGAGCGGATGGTTTCCTTGACTGAAGTTTAGCAGAGGGGATGATGGTGCCATTTCCTGAGATTAGAGAGACTGTGGGATCATTCTGTTTAGGAGAAAGGAGTCCAGAGTTCGGTGGAGTCATGTTCATTTTGACGGCTATCTGCATGGACCCACCAACAGTCTCCTCCTTTGCCCCGTCTCTCCAGGCTGTGCCACATCCACTCCGGGTCACTCTTCCATTTCAAACTCAAGTGAGACATCGTGGCACAAAGTGGCTTCCTGAGCGGTGTCATAGGATCAGATTGTGCCATAGAGCGTCAACCCCCAGAAGTGTACCCACAGTGTACCTTCTCCTTCTGAAAGAAGGAAAATTGAAATCAAAAGGGAACCAGACAGGGAAGATGTTCCATTTTTTCCTCTCCTATGAACTACTTCAAGGAAGAGTACCTTTAAGGGATGCTGTTTTTAGGAAGTCTGTATGCTGAGTGAACCCAACTCCTGAGTGACCTGCTGGGCGCACGGCAGTTCCCTGTCCAAGAGTAGTTAGGATTATTAACTAAGGAGCATCAAACAATACAGGGTATGTTTTGTTTGTTTGTTTGTTTTTGTGAGACAGTGGTGGGATTAGTTTAGCAGAGCACTAATCCCAGTACTCGGGAGGCAGAGACAGGAGGATTGCTGTGAATTCAAGATTAGCCTGGGCTACATAGTGAGCTCAGGGCCAGACTGAACTGCAAAGCGAGACCCTGTCTCCAAAGAAAAAGAAGAGAAGAGTCGAACTGCAGCAGTTGGTAAGATGAGTGGGTCGAGGGAAAGCAGCTTCAGTGAGGAAGTAAGATTAAGGTGGGTCAGCGAGCAAAAGGGAGATGAGGAAGTGGAAGAGCCAATGTCATAGACAAATCTTTGAAGAATTTAAATGGAATCAGGAAGGAAATAATTTGAGCAGCAGGACAGCTGACTATGATCCATGAGATAGACATTGAGGGAGACAGACAGACAGACACAGAGAGAGAGAACTCCAGAAATCCAGAGAGCTGAATTCCAATGCTTTCTCTGTCATTAACTCTACTGAGAAGGTCTTGGGTAAATAATTTCCCTCCCTGGGTCTTCATTTCCTCAGAAAAGCTGTGTTCTTTTGGGAAACACCGAAGTTCATGGCCGAAGAAAAATCACTGGAGGTACTAGAATCCTTAGGAAGATGCTCTATGTCCCAAAGGGGCAGGAAACAAAAGGGCACCTAGTCTTAGAGGAGAGGCAAAGACTAAATAAAGTCGAACCTGCAAAGTTAAGATGGTATTATGGTATGATGATCATAGAAAGTGTGTGGATTGGACATGTGGATTGAGGAGCAAACCCAGAAATAAAGGAGGCTGTACTAATAGCAGGAATTTACAAACACAGTGGAGCATCAATCTTCTGCACCCAGGAAAATGGAGATAAAGAAGGAAAGATGAAAACAACTGAGGATGGGTGAGAGCTAGCCAGTGCCGATGGGGCAGGAGGACTACAGCAGGTGCAGCGTGTAAAGTAAGTGTAGATAAGACTTCATAACAAATCAGTGGTAAGAGGTTCATTCCTTTCTGCTTCTGATGCTCTCCATCCAAATACCCTGCCCCCACTGCATGTGAGCTCTGTGTTCTCACCAAACAAGACAGTGAGTCAAAAAGGGGAAAAAAAAATCAATGGAGTGTAACAGAATTTTTTTTAATTAGATGTTTTTCTTCTAAGATTGTTTAAAACTCTACCTTCAGTAAAACCATCAAATGTTACTTTTCCTCCCTTAATTTTTATGGAAACTGAAAGTGTGGGTTCAGAAACAACAGTGGTCCTGGGATAAGAATGTAGGGGAAATGCAATATAACTTTGATCCTTTGGTAAGTATTTATTAAACATGCTTTATAACTAAGCCACTGTGCCAGGCACAGCTGGTAGAGCATTGAACAAAAGGTCCCTATTCTCATGAAGCTTACATTCTGGGGATTTAGCTCAGCGGTACCAGTGTCTCCCTTGTGAGTGCAAACTCCCCAGTTTAATCCCTGGTAACCACACACCACAATGCTGGGCATGATGACTCACACCCACCAGCAATCAGTACCACACACCACAATGCTGTATGTGGTGGCACACACCTATAATCCCAGCACTCAGGAAGCAGAGGCAGGAAGATTTCTGTATGTGTGTGTGTGTGTATTTATATTTGTAAATATTTTTAAATTTTCTATGTATTATGACGCTGTTCTCAAAGCCAGCAAAGGGCCCAGTCTGGAACATACCTTTCATATGTGGACTAACCAATCCAGAGATATTTCTTCTCTGGTTGGCCCTCACACCCCCAAAGGCAATATCCTTAATTGGTCCAGCACCAGGTTCCTGGAAACTCCGGACCACCCCAGTAACTCCAAGCCTGCTGAAATTATTCAAACTAGCCAAGCCTAAAGCTCTCCTCTGCTCTGCCCTGCCCTCCCTTTCCTGTGGAAACCGTGGTGAAATCTCATTTGTCACATTCTTTATACCTGTCTTCTACCTCCTGACCATCTTGTACTTTCCCATATGGTCCCTCCTAGAGAATAGTTCCTCCTGTCTCTAGGACCTGTGAGTACGATGAATTTGTTTCACCTGAACATCTCCTGTAATTTAGACCCTCTCTTAAAACAAAAATTAGAGTCTGGGGTATGTCTCAATGCTGGTGTTTATTTATCATTTGAGAGGCACTGGCAACAGGCCCTGGCATTACACACACACACACACACACACACACACACACACACACACATGACCTGCACAACATCTGCCTCTGAACAAGTTAATGCTATGGAGAATTTTTGTGCAGGGACTGTGGGACTGTGGGACCCAGGAGGACAGTTTGCTGTTGTATTGAGGGTATGAGCACCTACAGCTAGAAGGACTAAAGGCAACGAGCGTGTGTGTATGTGGAGGACTAGCTAAGAGGCCAGGGTGGCAGGAGTGCAGTAAGCTGAGATGAGCTGTGGAGAGGTCAGAGAGGGAAAGGACCAGGCAGTCATCAGAGCCTATGAGGCTGTTACGAGGGCCTGGCTTTTCCTTTGAGTATTATGGGAGCCACTGAGATGTTTTGAACGGAAAGAATGACATGATCTGGCATCAGATTTGAGAGTTACACAAGCTGGAACCGTGAGAATGCACATAAGAGGATAGTTGCAAAAGCACAGATACCACGTAGGAAGTCAATGCACCAAGAGAGATATAAAGCAATGATGTCTCAAGTCAGGGTGACTGAAGTGGAGAGGAGGAGAACTGTGCATATTTTATGGTGCAAACAGAATTTATTGTCTGGAGGTGGGTTGTAGGCCAAAGAAAGCAGGCAAGTTATTTGGCCTGAACGACTGGAAGAACAGAGTCCTTGTCAACCAAAATGTGGGTAGAGTAGGTGGATGGAAGGTTCTGAAATGTTGTTCATACATGTTTGTGTAGATGTCTACCAGATACTCAAATGAAGATGATGAGGAGGAAGTTGGAGAGAATGAGATTGGAATTCAAAAGAGAAATCAGAATTGAAGATATAAATTTGGGTGTTGGTATTTAAAACTATGAGACTGGATGAGATCACCTTGGGAGAGGATATAGATAGAATGAGCAAGTCATCCAAGAAAGAGCTCTCTGAGATCAGCCCTGCCTTTAATCCTGCTTCCGCCACAGGAAGGGGGGTGTCCTCATTGCACAAGAACCGTCTTCGCTTAGCATTGTGCCAGATGTTTGCTCTGCTAGAGGTGTGAAGATTAAGAGAGTAAGGCCATGTCCTGGAAACTGGACCTCAGTGAAGAAGACTAAGTCTTCTTCTAGGGAAACAAACAAATATCCTCAGTGAACACTCCCTCCTCTCTCTGTCCCCTTGCTTGGGATTTGAATGAACACCTTGGATGGGTCACTCTAGAACTGGCTCCCCAAGTATCCCTGGTCTTCTGTTTCCAGGGAGTCCTTTCCACACCGGGTCAGAGGCTCTAGGGAGCAAAGGCCGTGGAGCAGAACTTCCCATGCATTCTACTCATTAGCTGAAAACCTCGTGGCATTTCTGTTGTCCTTATAATGAGTCATCAGAAGAGCAGGAACCATGCTAGAGAGTTAACAAAAAAGATAAAAGGTCTTCAGTTTTGTGCAAAGGGAAGAAATGGAATGGCAGGTTGGGGTCACAGAAGGCTGCAGTAGGAATCTTTTCCCACAGTGGTTAATCTTTATCGCCATAATTAGACTATGGGGTACTGGGGAGGGGCGTGATGTAGACGTGGAGGAAAAGCCCCATAAGTGCTTCTGAGGCACCGAAAGGACTCACAGAGCAGTGACGTTGAAGACATAACAGCAGCAGAGATGGTGTGTGTAGCTCCATCCGCTCCCAACCCACTTTCTGAGACTTCCTCATTTCCCCAGATGAGTATCACTGTACTCGGTGGCTCTTCTGGGTCCTTGGTGTCCATCCTCACTGTCCCCCACTGCCAGCTTGATATTTTTTATGTCCTTTTTCTTTTCTTTTT
>PVIC010043423.1:0-15452 GCA_004025085.1 Thryonomys swinderianus | reverse complement strand
GTCTTTATTCAACTTTGGAAGTTCATATATATCTAGGAATCTATCCATTTTTTCTACATTTTCCATCTTCTTGGAGTACAAATTTACAAAGTAAGTGTTTATTATCCTCTGGACTTCTGTGGATCTGTGGTGATTTCCCCCTTTTTATTCCTAATAGCATGGATTTGAGCTTTTCTTTTTTGATAAGGTTGTCTAAGGGTCTGTCCATTTTGTTTATTCTTTCAAAAAACCAATTCTTCAATTCGTTAATTTTTTGTATCATCCTCTTAGTCTTCACTGCATTGACTTCTGCTCTGATTCTTGTAATCTCCCTAGTACAAACTTTGGACTTGTCTTGCTCCTCTTTTTCTAGTAGCTTGAGATCCAATATTAGATTGTTTATTTGAGCTTGCTCTGTTTTCCTGTCGTACACATTCAGTGCTATGAATTTCTCTCATAGAACTGCCTTCGCTGTCTCCCATAAGTTGTTGTATTGGGGTTATTATTTAATCGAAGAAACTGTTTAATTTCTTCTGTGACCCACTGATTGTTCAGCAAAGTGTTGTTCAGTTTCCATGTGTTTGGAGGATCTTGGAATTTCTTTAGCTATTCAACTCCAATTTCAAGGCACTATGATCTGACAGCGTACAGGGGATAACTTCATTCACTTAATGCAGACAGGAAAGACATAATTTGTACTCATTCAAACAGGTTCTGTGAACTAGCATGTTGTCTGTTTTTGAGAATGTCCCACGAGCAGCTGAGAAGAATGCATATTCTGATTTTACGGGGTGAAACACTCTGCAGGCATCTACTGGGTTCATTTGTTGAAAAGTTTGGTTTAGCTCAATTATTTCATTATTGAGTTTTTTGTCCAGTCAATCTATCTAATTGTGGCAGTGAGGATTGAAGTCCCCTACTACTGTTGTTTTAGTGCTTATCTGGCATTTTCATAACCATTAACATTTGTTTTATATAGTTTGGTGTACTAGAATTTGGTGTGTAAATATTTTATAATTTTCTTTGTCTTGGATTGTTCTCTGTATGAGAATGTAGTATCTTTCTTTGTTTCTCTTAATCAGTTTTGGTTTGAAGTCAAATAAGATGGTCACTCATGCATTTTTGCAGTTTCCCATCATATGGAGAATTGTTTTCCATTCTTTTGCTTCCAATATGTGGCTTTCTTTCTGAAATAGGTGTGTTTCTTGTATGCAGCAAATTATAGGATCTTCCTTCTTAATCCATTCTGCCATTCTATGTTTTTTAATTGGTGTATTGAGGCCATTGACACTATTGGTTATGAATGATACAGACTGATTATGACCTGTCATGGTGTTTTCCTGTTCTTGGCTCTTTTATTTTTGGCTCTTACCTTTTCCATTCAGTTTCTTGTCTTGCCCAGTGGATTCACTCTGCTGGTTCTCATGGGTTTGTGACTTTCATTGTTGTCTTCCAAGATATTCTTTAGAATTTTTTGGAGGGCAGGCTTTGGGTTTGTGAAGTTTTTCAGGTTTTCTTTGTCATGGAGGTATCTTATTTCCTCATAGATTTTGAAAGATAGTTTTACAGGATACATCCATCTAGGTTGGAGGTTGTTTTCTTGCAATGCTTGAAGCACTTCACTCCAGGCTCTCCTTGCACTGAGTGTGTTGAAAAGTCTGCTGTGATCCTGATGTGTTTCCCATTGCATGTGTTTTTTTCTTCTCTCTAACTGCTTTCAGTATTTTGGGTTTTTGTTGTTGTTGTTGTTGTTGTTGTTGTTGTTGTTGTTGGATATCTGGAACCTTGATAATTATAATCTAGGCATAGACTTTTTATGTCACAGGCTTTTGGAGTTCTGTATGCCTCACTTATCTGTATGTCCAATTCTTTTCCTTTTTCTGGGAAGTTTTCTGCTGTTCTCTCTGTAAACAGGTTTTCAATGTCTTTTATGCTGTCTCCTGATTCCTCAGAGACTCCAAACAGTCTTATGTTATTCTTCTTTGACTCATCTAGGAGATGTTGGATGGATTTCTCATGGTCCCTTGCTGTTTCCTGTAAATTATGTCTTTCCTGTTCATTGGCTGCGATCTGGTCCTCTAGGTCTGGAATTCGGACCTCAGCTTCATTCATCCCACTTCACAAACTTTTGTTCTCAGTTTTGATCACCTGAAACTTTGCTTGAAGCTGTTTCAAAGGTTCCATTGCTTTTGTTATTCTCAGATTCTATCATGCCCCGGATCTCTTCTTGAGCATTATTAATCATATCATTCACTCTGGATAGTATCCCTGTTTTCATCTCAGAGCTCAATTCTGTTTTCCTTTTTATTAGAGGTGGTTTTGTTACCATCTCAGAGAGTACTGGTGATGGAGCTGAGTTTGCTCCATTTCCATTTTCAATGAATTCCCCTGTGGTGATGATCTTTGTATCTTGGTTTTTAAATTGTTTCTCATTTCAATTCCTTTGTCGTTGCTTAAGTTGGTTAAATTTCTTGCCTGCTCTCTGGGCAACATTTGTTGCAAGTCTCTTTCTTTCTAAAATTCCAAATACTTAGGAGATGGCTAACCCCTGGGTTATCCTCCTTTGATCTGTGATGACCCTTAAGTAATCTCAGTTTGTTGGCTGTGGTCAACAGGATTCCTTCACTCTTCTAGTGAATGTTTTTTCTATGGTGGACTAAGCAGAGGAACTCACTGTCTAGCCTCTGTCTAGGTTCCAGTACCACAGCTGCACTTATGCATAGTCCACAGAGAAGTAAATGGTGTCCCTGGAAGCTCTACCCCATGTAATAGCCATGTTCAGTTTGGCCCACAAGGAAGTAGATATTGCAAGGCCTGTGGTCACTCTCTGGTCATGAAGAAGCTGCGGGCCTGAGTGCTGGTTGATGGCACCTGGGGCCTTCTTGCCAGGACCCACCACGTGACTTCACTGCACCCTACATGCCCAGTCTGTTTCCACAGGCCTCAGGCAGTATCCAGGGGGCAGGCGGGGGCAGGGCCTAGTGGCAGTGAGCAATGGCACTGGTGACCCTTCCCCTCACCAACATTTCTTTAAAAGATAAGATAATGAATGTATTAGACCAGTTCATAAAATACAGTAATCCTCAATAAAATAAAAAGGAGTCCCAAAGTCCCACTAGTTCATCTTAGATGCTTAACTAATTCTAATGAAGCCCAAAAGTATGTTGGCACCCCTGCCTGTCAGCCCCTGCCCAGTGACTATGGAACTAAGTCTTGTGCCTCAGAGTCAAAATCTAAGGTATGATAGATTTCGTAAAGTAGGAAATGTTTGAAGGGAGTGTGGTGGGGGAACATAATGAGGGGAAAGAATAAATATGATTTGGAAAGAAAAAGAAATAGCATGTATATAAGGGGTGGGGAGTTGTGGGTGGGTAGAGATATGGGTAAAAATGAGAATTAACTTCTGTCATATACTGGTACAAATTCCCTAATGTTGAGTGTGATTCTGAACTGTATATAAAACGTACCAATAAAGAATTCCATTTAAAAAAAAAATCTAAGGCCTGAGCCATGGCTGACGTTGTTATGTGCCCTGTGACAGCCAAAATGCAAATGTGGGTCAGCAGCCTGGGTATGGCAGTGAGCCCTAGACCTCCATCGAGATGTAACTTGTTGTTGTTTTAATATACCAGTCCTAAGCAAGGGTAAGAACTGTTTTGTTTTTAACTCCTCCTCCATAACTTCTCTGCCAGGTTCCATCATCCAGCTTAGGGGGGATCACTGTGAACTCTGGCCAGCATCCAACCTGTCTGTTCAAGACCAAGATCTCTAAAACTTCTCCTTCAAAGCTGAATTCTCCTCCTTTATGTTTCAATCTAAATGTGAGTAATCTACTGGGATGATCTTAGAGCCGATCAATGTTAGTCCTTCCCAGATACACTTGCCTCTGGGGACGTCATTGCCGAAGGCCGCTGGCTCGGAAGGCACTGGTGTTGGGTCTGCCTGCATCAGCTCAGTTCTTGATGACCCTTGCGGTGTGTGTGTGAAGCACCCTCACTCACTCTAGCCCACATCTGGTGACAATGGAGCTCCCAGAGGCTGTTTTCTCACTTTCTACAAAAGCTGTGTCAGTGCCACTGCCTCCCACTCACGTGGTCTGAGAAGAGGCTGCAAAATGACTGGTCTCCACGTACAAATAAGGGAACTGGGGTGCAGGGAGGTCAGAGGGCGCATCACGCAGAATGTTTATATGTTAACTTGTCCCCTTGAGCCCAAAGAAGTGGGTGATGTGAATTTTCTTTTGTTTCTGGTTCTCCAGAATCACAACCCCTTCACTATTTTATTCATTAGATTTATTTTCCTTACTCTTTTTTCAGAGCTCAGAACTTTTCTGTGAAACAAAATAAGAAAACAGCAAACCCCTTCAGGCCATGAGTAGGAATTGTTTCAATTACTTGTGTTCTTGATGAAGCCCAGGATGTAGGCCCTGATGAAGCCACATCAGCACTTTCTCTGATTTCCTTACAGAACAAATTGCCAGCGGGATTCCTGTTGATGAGGGCAGGAATGGCTGGTACAAATTTCCCATAAGGGCTCTAATAGGATGCTTCTCTCTGCTAAGGCAAAGGACACGCTGCATCGCTGATTTTGGGCATGGGGCCAGAGTAAATCTGAGCTCCTATAAGCCCACCAAGATACCCTCCCTATCTCTGTGCATCTGATTTGCTTGAAAAATACAGTTCATTTCCGTCATTATCTCAGAAGGGAGAAGTCTCATTCTGGATAATTGCGGTGTTTATGCATATTGAGGGTTTGCTGAAGTCGGCATGGCAGCAGGGTGCCCAAGGCAAAGGCTGAAGGGTGAGGTGAAGTGTTGAGACCACAAACAGGGTGGGCTGGAGGAGGTCCCGTAATGACTCACCAGAGCCCAATTCCATACTGATCAGTGCAGCTGTGGAAGGCAGGAAAAGCAGCAACAGCAGTGGCAACCACAGCCATCCCTCCCTGGAGCACTGACTTTGAAAAAAGTATCAATGAGGAAGTTCTGAGGTGGCATCAAAGGGTAAACCAGAGATATCTAAAGAGGTTTTCCGAGGAGCGCACCACTAAGCATAACAATAATGACAAGACCTTCTATTAGCTATTTATTAGACTACCTGGTCTGTATACACTGCATTAGCAATATTTATGTGCCTCCTAATTATCTTTTAGGCATAAGGAATTCAGCAGTGTGTAGGCAAACACAAATAGTAAATAAATAAACTCATTATCTTACGAATCACATGATACTCATTAAATATCCAAAATTCTCCAAAGTCTGGATTCTTTCTGGTAAGGCATGATATTCCATATAGCTCTGTGTGTGTGTGTTTCTGTGTGTGTGTGTGTGTGTGTGTGTGTGTGTGTGTGTGTATGCACCTGAAAACAAAGGTATTTTCAAATCTAAAGAGCAGGGTTATATTCTGATAGAGAAACATATCATAAAAATATCATTTCTAAGGTGGTGGCTTCCATAAGCCCTTAGGTCCTCCCAGTTGTGTATTGGTTGCTTTGATATGACCCATGGTCACATGGTTGCATTTTCATCATAGAATCTACAAATCTTACCATGTGACCATGTGTACCTCGGGGTGACCTCAAACTCGCCTAATCCTCCTGACCCCACCTTCTGAGTTTCAGGATTACAGGCATACACCACCACATCAGGCAATGGTTCCTCCCTAGTAGTACAAAACATAAGATATAGAAATCTTTCATCCTTAGAGGGGATATCCCAGTGTGTCATAGATTATTGGACCACTAACATCACAATATTTCAAGAAGCAAATTTTTCATGTGGTTTATCTTCAGTCTTCTGCTATGAATTTATTTTGCCACAGATTTAGAGTACTTATTGCTTCCCACTTACCAGTCTTATTAACATGTTCTCATTGATGTCAGGTAGTAGTATGATGTCCTTAGGAATGTCAGTGTGACCAAAGTTCCCACTGTCTACGTTGTGACAGAGAGCAGGAGACTTATGGAACTGAGAGAAAAAAGTGAATGTGTAATGTTGGCTTTGGCATATGAAATTGTCTTTGGTCCCAACCAAATCAATAGCCTCATACCTAGTACCACAGTCTCTGTTGATCTGTCATAAAGATTTCACATTGATCATGGGAGCTGAATTGGGACGACCAGAATCCTTGGTAAACTTAATAGGTGTCCACTGTCTTCCCCTACAACTAATTGGCTTTATTTCTTGGGAACCGTGCCTGTGACGGATTAGGATGTGAAGGGAAGGCCATCTACCTGCTCTGGAAGTCTCTGTTAGGACTTCTCTCCAAAAGTCTTCTGGAAAGCGATGCTATTTGTGGTCAAGTGTCTTGGCAATCTCAGGAGTTTCCTATAATTTTGGCTCAACCTCCATAGGTCAGACAATAATAACAGTGTCGAGCCGGTTGTAAACTATAGCTATGCCAAGTTCCCCTGGAAATTGGAAAATTCATCTGTGGACTGATTGAACATTCTGGAGGATGGATTTAAGTCACAACATCACCTGGACCCCGTGAGCCTCCACTCCATCTGGACCTCCTGGGTGGTGTTTGGGCCTGGAGACATTCTCCCCAGCACCACCACAAGTTCTCACTTCATGGTGCATCCTTGGCAAGCAGAGGGGATTTCACTAGTTCAGTGCACAGACTGCAGAATAGCTTCAATTTCTTCTACCTGTACTTGTTCTAAGTATGACAAAATATTGAACAGTTACATCAATAATTCTATCAAATGTCCAGACAAACAGCTTAAAGAGTCAGTGTTGAGCAGACTCTTAAGTTCACTCCACTGGAAAGGTCTAAGTTTTCTATCTGTCTTTAGCACAGTCCCTCTAGAAAGTAGACTTGGGAAATACTTGGTGCCTGTACGTGACACTATCATGGGATGCCTCATCAGGGGAACCAAATTTACCCTTTAATTATTAACCTCTGAGTCTATAAACTATTTGATACCTGGAAACCGGGTAAAGAGTAAAAGTATTTATTGTGGGGGTTGGTATCAGCCAGGCCTAGATGTTTTGGAGGAGGTGCTGGGGGGTAAGAGTTATATTATCTTCTATTGAATAATCCTGGAATATTCTAATGTTTGATCATTACTGCAGATCCTTTAGTTCAGGGAAAACTGATTGTTTCCTAGCCCTTCCTGTTAGCATAATCTCATCTTTTCTTCTGAAGGTTGTCTCTGCCATTTGGTCTTTGGTACTTGGGATCATTTCATAGCTCACTGATATAAATAAATCCAGCAACAAATAAGTACATTTTACTATTAAAATAACAGACAGAGTCCATCACTGACCTTCTTACATCTGTCCTCCACCATCTGAAGAGCATTCATTATGGTCTTCATTATGATTCCTTCTAATGAACAGTTAGTGGGGATTTCTATTCTCATGTATGAACTCTGCCTTGGATTCCAACTTTCCTGATCTGTGTGGCTCCTTCAGTTTCTCTCAAGGGAATTCTGACATATCCATTTCACTTACTAGGTACTATTATCGTATATAATCTTCGAGTGCCCATTCCATCCATGGACTGGAGCTGTCTCAGATCATTTTGCCAGGACAGTACACCTTGAATCTTTGTTCAGGTTGTGCTGAGACAAGAAACAAGCTATTGATCTAGGCCCAAAGATATGAATGGCCCTGGATGTTGAAGAGCATCCACATTGCACTGTGTTGCAAAGCATCTTCCTCAGGAAAGACTTTTTCAAGATGTGTATGCAAACAGGAACTTCCTTATTCTTCCCTCTTGGGGATGAAGTGTATTTTCCTGATGTATGGCCTTGGGGGAGGGTATGATTCTTAGTTTTCTCCACTCATTGGTAGAAGGATGCCCTGGGAATACTAATTTCCTTTCATTTCCAGGCTGCATAGCGGTGCAGAGCATGCTTTGGTTTATTCTCCCTTTGTGTGCATATGACCTGGGGCAACACACAAAAATAATGCATCGTTTGTGCTTATGGCAAAAGTCTGTCAGCAAGTGAGAGACTGTGAGAACATTGGTTGTAATCACAGTTGGAGTCCAAAGAGGTGCCTGGAGTAAATGAGAGGAAAAAGAAGTGAAGGAAGAAGATGGGCTTAAACTGTCCAAATAATTAAATCTGGAGCATGGTAGAGAGTTACAATTAAAAGCTAGACTGTCTGCTTCCAAACCCATGTCTTGATATTGCTGTTGTCCCCCAAGGAACATCAGGGTATATAGGAAACAGCTCTTTGGCACTCAAGTGAGAGAGCGGAGCTCAGCTCCGCAGCGTTCTGTGGGTGCTTTGCTGTTAGCTTCTAAAAGAGTACAGCTGCCCGGAAAGTCACCCATGTGTGGTCTCCACGCCTTCTGGAAACTCCAGGCACCCATCCAACATGGCACAAGTCCCCAAGGAGCCCCATGGTTTCTGCGAGTTGCCCTAATGAAGCCCATGTGTCCGAACTGCAAGGTTCGCTTCAAGTGGGAGAGGTGTACCCTGACCTCCTCCCTCTGTTTTAATTCTGGAGACATTCTCCCCAGCACCACCACAGGTTTTCACATTATGATGCATCCTTGGTAAGCAGAGGGGATTTCACTAGTTCAGTGCACAGAGCGTAGACCAGCTTCAATTTCTTCTACATGTACTTATTCTAAGCATGACAAAATATTGAATAGTTGCATCAGTAATTCTATCAAATGTCCAGACAAAACAGCTTAATAAAGAACAGTAACTTCTCTTGTAAGGAACTAATGAGGTGCTACTGTTTGTTAAGGAAAATCATTGTCCTTGAATGTACAAGTGAGAAAAAGAAAACTAACTTGGTATACTCAGAGTCTAAGAGATTGGACTACTCTTCCATATCTTGATTTTTTTCCACTATGGGGATTGAACCAAGGCCCTGGTACATGCTAGGCAAGAATTTTTACCATTGAGATACATCCCCGGACTGCACTTCACTTTCAAGAATCTCCAACATTCTTTGACATTCCTTTGAAAAATTGGTCTTTCACTCTTGTTGACTTTTTCTTGTTTTTTTTTTTTTTTTTGTCTTGATTTGATTTAGAACCTGACTGTAGACTGTGTGCTTTTGAAATCCCATTGAAGTCTTTGGTGAGGAACCACCCTGAGATTCTTTACTGAGCTGAAACACGAGTCCCACTTCTGAGGCTGAGCTTCATGGGCCAGAAGTGCAGTTTGTCCAGAGGAGACTCTCCCATGAATAGATGCACATTTAAACTCCAAATGCCCATGGAGTGATTGGAGCATCAAAAATTCCTTTCACAGACAAACTCAGCACATCTCCCACTGATAATAAACTTGGGAAACTGAATGAACATTTTATAGTTGAATACATTTCCAATCAAAAGAGAAAATATGACCCTACTGGGGAATATTTCATTTGTGATTTTAAAAAGTGCCATTGATAGTACTACTCATTATTTTTTATTTTATTTTATTTTATTTTTTCCTTTTTGGAGACAGGGTCTCGCTCTGTAGTTCAGGCTGGCCCTGAGCTCACTATGGTGCCCAGGCAAGCCGCCGCGAACTCGGCAATCCTCCTGTCTCTGCCTCCCGAGTGCTGGGATGACAGGCGTGAGCCACCACATCCGGCATTGTGGTATGCGGTGTTGATTGTTGGTGGGTATGTCTCCACGCCCAGTATTATTTGTGGTCACCGGGGATCGAACTCAGGTCCTTGCGCTTGCGAGGCCGGCGCCGGAACCACTGAGCTAACCCTCCGCCCCAGTGCTACTCATTATTAACAGGAGCTTAAGTATAGGATTTCTTGAGTTTTCAGTAGCATAAAATTAATGTCTGTTTCTTGGGGTTGAGAAGAGGAACCTAGTAAACATACACAAAGGCCTTAGTGCAGTACATGGTCCATAGAAAGCATCTGATCAACACTACCTTTAGTATCCACAAAAAGCCTGCTTAGAACTCCCATCCCTACTGTTCCTCCAGGAAACCTTCTTCTCATCATTCAAGATTGTTTGAAATTGTTTTGCTCTGCTTCCCTGACAGGTGGCCTTAGTCACCCTCCTTGTAGTGACACCAGTGTTCACTGTTCTCCATCAGTGAAGATGTTATTGTTCATTCCTGTGTATGGGGACTAACCAATAAATCCTGATTGAATGAATACACCCTTTAGACTTTTCTCTTGACCTCATCTGAACACAACAGTGGTTATTAGGAAGAGGGATTTCTGGAGCTTTAAGTCTTTAGAGGAAAATACTATGTTATAGGCATGTAGCAGACCCTTCACATCTGAGCCATCTCTGTTGGGTTGGAAGAAAGTTCACTGACTGTTTAACCTTATAATCAAAGCGTAACATGATGAACATATTTGAAAAATACTGGTCCTGGAAGTGAAGGCCAGATCTTGGATCTACTCTTAATGGTTCTGCTTGAAATGTAAAAACTCACTGCAGAAAAGGTGCCAGTTGGTCTGGTGTTTAAGGAAGACAAGCATTTTGTAAAATGTCAATTGCTTAAGTCAGCTCACAGCTCACTCCTGATGGTGTTCTTAACACATGACTGCATCACTTACTCGCCTGACTGGTGAGTATCTCCCAAGTCCATTTTCCTCAACTGTCTTAAGGGCTCATAAGCTCAGAAACGCGGGTGACTCCTTGCTCTTTTCAGTGCTCAGTGAAGAGCAAGGGCTGTGTAGACTTGAAGACGCTTCCAACTCTGAAACCCGTTCTGTGATTTCCCCCAGAAAGATCAAATTTTGCTACTTTTCACAGTTCATTTTGGGATAAGAGGCCAGGTTCATCCTTCACAGGTAAATGGTGATACCTTTAAAAATCTACTGAGTGATTCAAACAGAGGCTATACAAGATTTCCATTTGTGCAGCTATGGCGATTTTGACAAGAGGAAAATTCCAGAAGGCCCCACAACTCAGGAATTATTGAAGGCAAACTCACTTTCCCTGTACCTTCTCGATACAAACTCCTTTTTGGTGTCTTTGGCCAAACAGTTTTACAAACTTCACATTCCAACATCCTTTTACTTCTTTTTAGACTGTCGCCTAGAAATAGCACCAAATGAATGATCAACAGCAAATAAATGTGATGAATCACTGTGATCTCCCTCCTTTTGTCAGTCTCTTTCTTTCTTTCCTGATCATTTTATTTCTGACAGTCTCCCTAGGAGGCAGCTCATGAATCATCATACGACTTCTGAGAATATCTGCTCTCTGCAGCACCCGTCCTCCAGGGAGAGTTGTTTGTGGCTGAGAGTCGGGCTGTGCAAATCGGGAAAGTGATTTAGTTTTCGCTGAGAAAGCACTAAGCAAACTCCCACACCACGTCTTCTTCGCAGTTCTGTTCAGCCCCTGTGCCCATTCATCCATCCACCCATTCATTCTTTCTTTCCTTCTTTTCTGTTCTTCCTTCCATGCTCATTTTCCCTTGCAATCGTAATTCAACATTAATCATCTCTAGGAAATCTCTCAGGTGTTAAAATATTACTCAATTTTCCATTTCCTTAAAATGAGGTATCCAAATTCAGTGAGGCACTTCTGCCTCTTTCCGTGTTTTTGATAAATGTCCTCTCAAAGTCCCGTGTGTTCGCAGGTGGGGTTTCTGGGAGGTGGCTGGTCATAGATGTGTGATGCTATAGTACAGTGTGTGATAATTAAATTGCTTTAGCATAATTAATTTTGGGTGTGGATAATGGAAGCCCCACCCTGGGCGTGGGTGGTGCCAATCAATAGGCTGGTAGCCCGGATGAAATAGGAATTTAGAGGCAGAGAGAAGGCAGGCTGCTGCTGCTGCTGCCCCCTGCCTGCCCTGCCATGGATTGTTTCTGTTTGGCAGTACCTGTCTGCCATGCCACCCTGGTTTAGAACCAGCTGACTACACTGAGACCTCCACAGCCTGTGAGCAGAAAGAAACCTTTCATCCTTCAGTTTGTGAGTGTCAGATATTTTGTCTCAGCGAGGAGAAAGTAACCAAGACAATATATCACTCTGGTCATGTGTCATATTAAAATACTTGTTCTTGAAACGTTTTTGGAATCCCACTCACGGTGTCTTGGAGTGCCAGGCATTGCACTCAGCTCCGAATACACTGTCTCCTTGCTTTTCATAATAACCCCGTTAGAGCTTTGTATTAGTTATTTCTCAACTGTAAACTCTAGCAAGGATGAGGCCATTCCTAGGTCCTCATCCTATTCTACGTAACTACAGGAACTGAAAAATACTAGATACTTATTCATTCATACATGGAGTTAGCCAAAAATAATTGTTCAAGCCCAGAATAGACAAGTAAATCTCTCAAAAATTTCACTTTTATGTGCCTCTAAGTCCTCTGTGTGAGGTGGATATTATTTTTGCCTTTGCAGAGCTTATGCTCTGAGAGAGAAGATAATAAATGTTTAATGAGTGAACACATGAGCAGAGAGGCCAAGGTCAAGAGAAGTTAACTAATTTCATATTGGCAACAAAATTAAGGTTTACAAGGGTACTGAATGATCCCAAGTCTGTGCTCCTCATACAGAATAATTGTGGCCAGAAATACTTGACCAAAAAAGAGCTCAAAGATTAGAGAGAATGAGTAAAACGTAGGAAAGGAGAGGAAAGCAAATAATCACACTGGAAAGTATTTAACACTGGGCAAATTTTTGTTACAAGCCAATTACTTTTGAATGGCTTAATAAATACTGACTCTGTTAAGTTTTACAATAATCCGTAGGCAGGCAGTATCTTATCCCCATTTTACACTGAATGAAAGGATACACAGGGAAGTCAGCTAGTTTTCTGAGATCACCCGACCAGTAGCTGGTAGACTCTGCACACAGACTGAGGCCCGGTGTGGGCTCGGGGGTCTCTTCCACGCCTCGGGGCCTTTGTGGGAGAGGTTTCAGGCACTGTACTAACTGCACTTGTTACTCTTTGGAGCAACAAGAATGGTGTCAGTTCACACTAAGTCAGGAAGACAAAATGTAAACACACAATGATCGAAACCTGTACCCTGGTATATACCTTATGTTTTAAGAGTGATTGTGCAAGCTTGAAGGGTATTATTCAGTGGCCATAGTGGACCAAATTGGTAGCCTCTGCCCCCATATTTTCCTTGGCCTTTTTTCTTATTTGGCTTTATCTATTTTTTTTTCTTGGCTCTAACACTATACCTGGCTCCTGACTCTCCTGCTCATTCCTTTGTCTTTTAAAAAGTTTTACCCAGACCGGAGATTTAGCTCAGTGGTTCTGGCGCCTGCCTAGCAAGCACAAGGTCCCTGGTTCAATCTTTGGTAACCACACACCATGGCGCCAGGCATGGTTACTCACACCCACCAGCAATCAGTACCACATACCGCAGTGCTGGGCATAGTGGCACCAGCCTGCCATCCCAGCACTCAGGAGGCAGAGGCAGGAGGACTGCTGAGTTCCAGCCTTGCCAGGGCTACATAGTGAGCTCAGGGTCAGCCTGAACTACAAAGTGAGACCCTGTCACAAACAAACAAACAAATAAAAAACAAACGAACACAGAAAAAAACCTTTACCTGTTGTTTCTTGGTTGGATTAATTTGTTTTCTAGTAGATACTTTATAAGGGGTATATTATTCTTGGATATCTAAAAATGTGTTCATTAACCTTTATCCTTTGAGGGCAGTTACTTAGGCTGGATATAAAATATTTTGCTCACACTTTCATATTTTTTGAAAGTGCTTTTACTATTTGTTCATCTTTGTCGTTATTTAAAATCTTATGCTAATTAGATGAGCTTTCACTTGTACGTGATGTAGGTTTTGTTGCTATTTTATAAGTGCTGAGAACTTTCTTTTTAAATTTTAATAGTTTTACTAAGATGTGTCTTAGACATAACTAAGCCAAATCATATCACTTTTAACTACAAACTGTATATACCGGGTATTTTCAATATTTGGAAACGGGTCTTTATATCTGGAAAAATATTTTGTATAGGGATCTAAAAATTAATTTTGTTTCACAGTTTTGGTTTTCTTCTTTAAAGACTCTAGTTATTTGTATGTTAGTTCTTCCTTGCTTAACCAATTTCTTCTCTCAATGAGAAATGAAATTTCTAGTAACAAAGTAATGTTTGTATTTCTGTGCTGAGTTCAGTGTTTTACATCTCCCTGACTTTTGTTCATACTTGTTATAAGCTTTACATTCTGGTTTTTGAAATATTTATTTTTCATCTACAATTTTTTTGTTTTTTTGAGACAGGGTCTCTGTAGTTCAGGCTGGCCCTGAGCTCACTATGTAGCCCAGGCAAGCCGCCGCGAACTCAGCAATCCTCCTGTCTCTGCCTCCCGAGTGCTGGGATTACAGGCATGAGCCACCACGCCCAGCACAGTGGTATGTGGTATTGATTGCTGGTGGGCAAGTCACTATGCCCAGCATTGTGTGTGATACCTGGGATCAAAGTCAGGACCTTGCGCTTGTGAGGCAGGCACCGGAACAAATCTCTGGCCTACAAATTATTATTATTATTATTATATTATTATTATTTTTATTTTGAGACAAGGTCTCGCCTTGTAGTTCAGGCTGGCCCTGAACTCACTATGTAGCCCAGGCAAGCCTCGAACTCAGCAATCCTCCTGTCTCTGCCTCCTGAGTGCTGGGATGACAGGCATCAGCCACCACACCTGGCGTGGGGAACATTTTGTACTGCTGATATGTTTTGTTTCATATTTTGGTCTTTTGTGGTCTAACTAATTAGATGTTGTTTATTTTTGTTTATTTTGAATGTCAAATTCTCTGGCACAAACATAGTACTTATATGCACATAAAAGTGAAACTTTTGAGAGGTTTACTCAATTCCTTATCTCAAGATCATCCTCTTTAGGTTTTAAATGCAGTTTTTAGTTAATTCTGTTATTTTTGTGTGTAAATGATGTATTTCTCTGTGACTTAGAAAGAATTCATGCATGCATGCATAAGAGAGAGAGAAAAAAAGAGAAAGTAAGTGAGAGAGAGAAAGATAATGAAAGTATATACAGGAATTTCAGTTTTTACTATTATTTCCTTTTTCCCAAATAACGGAGGACGATGTTCCTCTCCCCCAACTCTAACTCTAGCCCTACTTCCCTGTTCAGGTGCTATTTTCCAACAGTTGGCCTGCTTTGCCCTGTGTATGTTAGATTTTTATTCTAGCCAGTACTTGGATCTAATGGATCTTAACTTTGTTCTCAGTACTGTCTAGCTCATGGCAGGTATTTCGCTTTTTGAGGTCATTCTATTTGGATTCAGTCTCCCCTGTGGTTCTTGCTTTTCTTTCCTGTGGTTTCTTTTGGATCTGCTTTCTTGGGTTTCTTTTCCCCTAAACTAGATTTGTAAAACAAATCTTACTTGCTAGTGTTTTCAACTCAGAATGTAGTATTTCTTGTTCCTTAGCACTGTAGAAAGCACAGATCGTGAGAGGTTTTATCGTGTTGGGAGATGTATACAGAGGACTAGATTCAGGGGGCCTTTTTATTCTGTGTCAACCCAGGAAAGCCGTGTCGTTAGATTTTAAATAAAAGTGTGCCAGAAGTAAGACTTAAAGAGAGCAAAGCTTGGACAACTCAA
>PVIC010043422.1:0-15418 GCA_004025085.1 Thryonomys swinderianus | reverse complement strand
CCCAGCCAGACTCCATTTTTGAAATATTCAAAGTAGCTAAGAATCTTAAATCCATAGTGTTTGTTAAAAGGCCTGGGATTTGGGCTGGAGGGTTAGCTCAGTGGTTCCGGTGCCTGCCTCACAAGCGCAAGGTCCTGAGTTCGATCCCTAGTAACCACATATAATGCTGGGCGTGGAGACACGCCCACCAACAATCAACACCACATACCACAATGCCGGGGGTGGTGGCACCATAGTGAGCTTAGGGCCAGCCTGAACTACAAAAGCGAGACCCTGTCTCAAAAAGCAAAAAAAAAAAAAAAAAAGGCCTGGGATTCAATGTGGCATGGCCTTTTCCTTTTCAAATAAAATTAATTACAACAATAATTTTACTTATTTATTTTGAATCTTTCATAGGGTTTCAATACTCTGGGATTTTATTTCATTGATTCTAAAGAGTGGTATTATATATGGTACTTATTTTTCAGATCATAGGTATTTCTTTAAAATTGCTCCTTATAACATAAGACTTCAGTAAATATTAAAGCAGTTCAAAGTACTGAAGAATTGTGGAGAAGCAATAATTAAAGTCATTAATGAGCTTTGTGCTAAAGGTAGGCCCTGGCCAGCCATGGTGGTGCATGCCTGTAAGCCATGCATTCTGTGAAGCTGAGCTGGGAAGATTACAAATGTGAGCCCACCCTAGGCAGTGCAGCAGCTTAGCAAGACCTTATCTCAAAGTTTTAAAAAGGAATGGGTGACTGGGATTGTAGTTCAGACCCTGGGATCAACCCTCTTTACCACCACCAGAAAACACATAGCTCTTAAAGAGGAAGTTTTAGTAAACTGAATCTCATATAAGTGAACTTCATGTTTACAGAAAAAGCCATAGTATATTTATGTTATTTCATGCCACAAAGCTTTTAAATGTAGTTCTCAGTCATGACGGATTTTCTTAAATTGACTATTGAGTTGTTTCATGCAGCATTTTGTGGCTTTTCATTTTGAGGCTTTTCGTAAGAAAATATCACCTTGATAATGTGTTTAATGGTCTTGACTTTTCTTGTAATATTCATTCCCCACATGATAACTTTACTCAAATGTGTTCTATACAAAGTATATGAATCAGGCATGGCATATAGGAAATTATAAACTTGCAGTGTGCATTATTTGTTACTGAATTTCTTACCAAGTAATGAAATTTAAACATCAGAGAATATATTTGTCCAAAATCCTATCAGCAGCATATTGATAGATTTCTTATATCTGGTATACATACACTGGTTTCATTACCACTGTGATATAAATTCATTACTGATTTTGATTAAGGAAAAGAAATTAGTACTAACCTAATAAGAGAAAGAAGAAACTATTGAGTTTTACATTTTGGGGTTTATTTGTTTGTTTGAGACAGGATCTCATTTGTAGTTCAGGCTGGCCCTGGGCTCAGTATGTATGTAGCCCAGGCTAGCCTCAAACTCATAGTAATCCTCCTGCCTCTGCCTCCCAAGAGCTGGGATTACAGGCATGAGCCACCATGCCCGTCATTGTGGTATGTGGTACCAGGGATTGAACTCGGGACCTTGCACTTGCGAGGCAGAAGCAGAAACCAATGAGCTAAGTCTCTGGTCCCTATGTTTTGTTTTGTTTTATTTTGTTTTGTTTTGTTTTTAGTCAAATGCAATAACTATAAAACCTTTTCTAAAAATATAAAATTGTATGTAAATATCAAAATGGTTTGCATGCATTATATAATTCCACTTGATTAGTATTACTTGTTTCTTATTCACCTCCACTGTTCATATTTCAATATATTCTTTGAAATTATACTACATCTTAATTTCTTTTTCACCACTGATTTTCATTTCTGTATGTTTCATTACCATTTTCCATTTTGCAGATTGTCCCACATCATCTCATTCTGCTAAAACTGTCTCCCCATCACCTGCCTTTCTTGATGAAGAAGAATTCAGTGACTTTATGCAGGGGCCTGTTGAAGTTCCCACATGTGGGCCTTCTTCCACAGCCCAGCCCTTTCAGTCTTTCCATCCCACCACCCCACTTGGCCAGTTGCACACACAGAAGGCTGGTGCACAGCCCCTCCCTCCAGGTCAGATTCCAGTGTCTTTTGCCTTACATGGTGTCCCTGGGCAAATTCCTTATTTCTCTGCCGCTTCAGCCTCACACCATATGCAGAAAGCAGGTAACTCCTAGCATTATTAATGAAAACATTCTTAAGATATTTTAGGATAATTTATTTCTCTCACATATGTAGAATGATAACATTGATGCTGACAAAGAAACATGTATATGAATGTATGAGCACTGCTGAAAATCCACCAAATAAAAATCTAGTTTTTTCAGCTCTAGAATCTTCCTATGCCAGAAAATAGTTTAATACATTTTGCTACTAAATTAGAAACATTTAAACCACTTTATAACTTGAAAAACAAATGTCATTCTTAAAATGACTCTTTTCGGGGGGAAAATCAGCACTACTACTTATGAATAAACAAGCTTGGAAAAGCTTTTTTACACACTGTTCTTTCTGGTTCAGTGACATAGTCCTGGGAGGCAGGAGTTCAGAATGTTCCTTTACTAACAGTTTGCCCTTGGACAAGTCCTTTAAACAGTTTGTATCTCAGTTTTTATCATCTGTGAAAGAATGGGAGCAGCTACACACTCTTCAACCGCAGTATAGTGCTGGGAGGGATTTTCACAGCCATGTACTTAGGCCAGACTTTCTTGTTCAACAAATGTGGAAACAGACCCACAGGTGTAACTGGAGACCTCCCTAGTAATTGGTGAAAGTTCTATATTTTGTCGATTCCCAGAGTTCCAAAATGGTGCTCCTTCCACTGTACTGTTCTAAATACTAATGTAGAATTCTTGAGAATCAGAGTAGATGATTAGATTTTTCTCCCAAATTTCCAGCCTTTCAAGTCCTATTCATATGGGTAGTGCTGGGATTATCATCAGAATTACTGTCATGTGTGGCAAGGCGTTCCCTTAGAATATGGGCAGCAAAGGGATGATTTAAAGCATTAGAAATACACAATTATATACAAGTAACCCTTCATGCCATTTGTTTAGGCCCGCCCTTGGAGGAGAAGCTACTAGTATCTTGTGACATGAGTACATCTGGGCAGGAACAAATTAAATTCAATACCTCTGAAGTTGGGCACAAAGCCCTGGGCCAAATTTCCAGTAAGAACCAACCCAGTTTAACGGCCAGTAATGGGGTTGCTGTAGATGAATGTGTAAGTGGTGCCACCACAACAGAGGCAGAAAAGACTTCAGACCAAAACCTGTCAATTGAAGAGAGTGGTGAGCTCATGAATCATTCAGCAAAAATTTGTTTAACCAAATGTCGCTCAATTGCTAACACCTTAAGCATTAATCTTAAAATGCTGCTTGATTTGCTAATGGAAAAATTTGCTTAAAATATATTTTGATGCAATTGTTTTTCCAATTAACCCCTAAGATTTTGCTCTGAATTCTTACAACATACTATATTATTCCTTTTCAAAAAATGATTTTGATAACCAGTTCTCTTCAGAATCACTCCTAATTTAAAATTTCTTTTCCTCTTACTTTATGTGTTCTCCCCCCTTTATACTTTCTGTTCTCCCATAAAGTTGAAAATTTCAAATTTAACTGGAAAAGTCACCAAAGAGAGCATAGATTTGCTTTTCTGAAATTATATACTTGTTGCTTATACAATTCCTAATTTTGGGACTAGGAAGGAACTCAGTGGTACAGGACTTGCATAGCATACATGAGACCCTGGGTTCAAGCCCTAGTTCAAAAAAATTATAAACTCAGTCTGCAGCAGTGAATTTGAAAGTGGGTGGCTAAAGGCCAAACTTTTGGATGACATTTTACTGGACAAAAAAAATATATATGTATACCTAAGGTAGCAATGTCATGTCTAGGTTTTTTTTTTAGAGTCAAACTTTACAAACAAGTATTAAAAGTGCAACACTTACAAATTTTAAGCCATTAACATTTTTCCTTTAATTTGTAGTACATTTGAAGTGGTATAAATCTCAGATGATTCAGAATATTGTTTTGGAAAATTACAGTTTAATTTACTGTTGAGACAGTTACTGCACAAAAGTTGTTTAGAAACCAAGTATTTTCGGTGTATTGGTGACTTTTCCTGGTATCTCCAGCCAGTGATTTTCTTAATAAAAAGCCATGACTCAGTGTGAGTTCCCTATCTTCTCTATGGACTGATATATGTTTTAATATTCTTTATTTTCTAGGTGTGGGAGTATTTCCCGCACAAGATCCCGTTCAGCCCAGAATGCCTCCCTGGATCTACAATGAGAGTTTAGTTCCAGGTAAAAATAAAAACAACCTTACACTGCCCAGAACTCCCATCTGGATATTTTTCTTTAAATATTATAGATGTAGTTATATTTGACTGTTGTGGTTACAAAATATACAAGAGGAGTTGTCACATTTTTCTACTGAAAAAATATAAAAAATTAAAGAGGCCTGATGTTTAGGACTGCCTCGTACATAAAATAATTACATAAGTGCAGAAGAAATGTTTTGCTTTAATAATTTATTGACCATCATATATCTTTATTTCCAGAAGACTTTTTAAAATCTTATTTTTTGTCTTTTGAGACAGGGTCTCATTATGTAGTTCAGGCTGGCTTTGAATTCACTGTGTAGCCCAGGCTGGCGTCAAACTCATGGCATTCCGCCTGCCATAGCCTCCCAAATACAAGGATTACAGATAAATACTGCCAAGCCTGTCTATTTCTAGAAGATTTCTTAGAGTTATCATGCTTCAAAAGGACATTATCAGGGGGGCGGAGATTTAGCTCAGTGGTTCCAGTCCCTGCCTGGCATGCACAAGGTCCCTGGTTCAATCCCTGGTAACCATATAAAACAATACTGGGCATGGTGACTTATACCCACCAGCAATCAGTACCACATACCACAGTTCTGGGCATGGTGGCTCATGCCTATAATCCCAGTACTTGGGTGGCAGAGGCAGGAGGATTGCTGAGTTGGAGACTTGCTTAGGCCACATAGTGAGCTCAGGGCCAGCCTGAACTACAAAGCGGGACCCTTGTCTCAAAAAAAAAAAAAAAAAAAAAAGGGGCTGCAGATTTAGCTCAGTGGTTCTGGCACCTGCCTTGCAAGTGCCAGGTCCTGAGTTCGATCCCCAGTAACCACATACAATGCTGGTATGGTGACTCACACCCACCAGCAGTCAGTACCACATACCACAGTTCTGGGCGTGGTGGCTCACGCCTGTAGTCCCAGCACTCGGGAGGCAGAGGCAGGAGGATTGCTGAGTTTGAGGTTTGCCTGGGCTACATAGTGAGCTCAGGGCCAGCCTGAACTACAAAGTGGGACCCTGTCTCAAAAAAAAAAAAAAAAAAAGAATTACACCTAGTATGTTTAATGTAATTTTCTGCATTCTCAATGATTAGTTTATATTTTATGATTTGTCAAGTAAAAGGCCAAATGGCATCTTTTTTTATACATTGAAAGGTAGAGTTTAATTTTTCCTTTATGTGAATTACTACTGTTGAACTGGAAAAGATTATTAAAGTACATCTTATGATAGTACTCACGAGAGGATAGTCTATTTAAACTATGACTGATAGGCATTAAAAAGGACAGTTATAGCAGCATATGTTAATAAATTGTAACTTGGGCTGGAGATTTAGCTCAGTGGTTCTGGTGCCTGCCTCGCAAGCGCAAGGTCCTGAGTTTGATCCCGGTAACCACATACAATGCTGGGCATGGTGACTCACGCCCACCAGCAATCAATACCACATCCCACAGTGCTGGGCATGGTGGCTCATGCCTGTAATCGCAGGACTCGGAAGGCAGAGGCAGGAGGATTGCTGAGTTTGAGGCTTGCCTGCGCTACATAGTGAGCTCAGGGCCAGCCTGAACTACAAAGCAAGACCTTGTCTCAAAAATAAATAAATAAATAAATAAATTGTAACTCATCTGATTTATACATTGCCAATACCTTGAAAGCTAAAGGTATCTTTCATTAGATCTTCAATTTTCTAAACTAGTCATAGACTAAAGTTTTTCTACAGTTGATTAAACTTTATACAAGATTTCTATAGCTGAATTTATACTACTTATGTTTATATTATAATCACCTATTCACAAATTAACAGACTAAGTCTTCCCAAAACCACATGAGATTTCAGTTGTACATAAAAATAGGTTTTCTTCTGGTAATGTTTTACATCTTTTCTTCCTTTTCTTTCTTTAAGCCAAACAAACAAAAGCTAGGTTTTAGTCTGTTTTCCAGTTTATCCATTTTCTGTTGGCTTATATTTCTTTTTTTTGTTTTGTTTTGAGATAGGGTCTCACTTTGTAGTTCAGGCTGGCCCTGAGCTCACTATCTAGCCCAGGCAAGCCTCGAACTCAGCAATCCTCCTGTCTCTGCCTCCCAAGTGCTGGGATTACAGGCGTGAGCCACCATGCCCGGCACTGTGGTATGTGGTATTGATTGCTGGTGGGCGTGAGTCTCCACGCCCAGCATTGTATGTGCTTATCGGTGATCGAACTCAGGACCTTGCGCTTGCAAGGCAGGCTCTGAAACCACTGAGCTAACCCTCTGGCCCTGGCTTATATTTCTTTATTCCTCCTCCCTCCAAACATATACACATACTATACTTTTCTGGTCAAAATATATATTCTTGGACCAGAGGGTTAGCTCAGTGGTTCCGGCGCCTGCCTCGCAAGTGCAAGGTCCTGAGTTTGATCCCTGGTAAGTACATACAATGCTGGGTGTGGAGACTCACGCCCACCAGCAATCAATGCCACATGCCACAGTGCTGGGCGTGGTGGCTCACACCTGTGGTCCCAGCACTCGGGAGGCATAGATAGGAGGATTGCTGAGTTCGAGGCTTGCCTGGACTACATAGTGAGCTCAGAGCCAGCCTGAACTACAAAGCGAGACCCTGTCTCAAAAGAAAAAAAAAAATTTAAAAAAAAATATATACATACATATATATATATATTCTCATCCCACTAACCTATAATCTGTATTTGTAATTCCAAATATAATTTTTTTGTTATAAACATTCTTCTCTCCTTTAGTGCCTCTCACCTTTGTTTCCAACAACTTCTTTAACTAGGTTTCCCAGATTTAATGAATAAACATACAGGATGACCAGTTAAATTTGAATTTTAGATTAACTGCAAATAATTGTTTAGTGTAAGTGTATCCCATGTATTATTGGCATTCTTTTTTTATTGCAACTTTATTTCTCACAGCCTTTCCACTTTGTCCTTTGAAAATCTTGTGTTCCTGTGAAAAGCTCACCAATATTCCTTCCCTGTTTTCAAACAGTGGTTCTACTTCCTAACTTTAATTGCAATCAGATCTTTTCCTGAGGACTGTATTTCTAAAGCACTTCCATCAAGAGTATTTGTGGGCTGCAGATTTAGTTCAGTGGTTCTGGCACCTGCCTAGCAAAGGCAAGGTCCTGAGTTCGATCCTGGTCACCACATACAACAATACTGGGTGGGTGGCTCATACCTGTAATCCCAGCACTCAGGAGGCAGAGGCAGAAGGATTGCTGAGTTCAAGGTTTGTCTGTGCTACATAGTGAGCTCAGAACTAGCCTGAACTACAAAGCAAGACCCTGTCTCAAAAAAAAAAAAGTCACGTTTGATTCATTGGGCGAAGAAAAAAGGTGGTATTAGTGTAATTCTTGTCTCCCATTGCTCTTTTCAATGTTTTTCACCATCACTACTTTACAGATTCTTCTCTTTTGAAGCACAGTACTGTATCTGCTTACACCCTTCCCTGTCTTAATGTTGTTATGGTTTTTATCCAGAAAAAATAATAAAGTTGTAAAACATGGTTACAATCTTCTGGTGGATTTTAAGACTGTATCTTATCATCACTCCTAAATTCTCATCGTTAGGACCAAACTCCCACCTTTCTTCTGAGCTCCAGATCCTAATTGTGTGCTGAATATTTCTACTTCAGTTAAACAAGGTAAACAACAAGTTACCATTTAGTAAGCTCAGGCAGAAGGATCAAGTTTGAGGGCTGCATAGCAAGTTCGAGGTCAGCCTGGACTGCATATTGACACCCTATCTTAGGAAACCAACAAAACAGAAACAAACAAAACTCTGATGTGGCTTCAGTTCCATTACAGCAATCTGGTAGAAGATTATTTTTGTATAAATGATGAAAGTACTAATTACTGTTTATATTTCTTTCCTTTAATAGATGCCTATAAAAAAATTTTAGAAACTACAGTGACTCCAACTGGAATAGATACTGCTAAACTTTATCCCATTCTGATGTCATCTGGGCTTCCCAGGGAAACTCTTGGACAGATATGGGCCTTAGCTAATCGAACTACACCTGGCAAACTTACTAAGGAGGAACTTTATACTGTTCTCGCCATGATAGCAGTAACACAGGTAAACAATGTTTCTTAAGTTAGATCAAGTAACTTTAATATTAATTAAAAGAATATGGATCTTTTTTTACTACAGTCTTACAGAACACCTTGTACATTTTTTAGGATGCAGTATTTCAAAAATAGTAGCTTATTTAATTCACATACTATCAAGTTATTCTTTTAAGGACTAACGTTCTAATGTGCTCTGACTTTATTCCTTTTAAACTTGAAAGTCAGCAATAGGTGAAACTATTCTCTCTGTCCTTTAAAGTCCTGTTTAAAATTCCTGAAATATGATGTATTCTCAGTGTGATAAGTTTTTTCTTACATTTCTTACATTACAAAATTAATTAAATTATTTAATCATTGAAAATTAACCAAAAGTGTCAGAATTGCTATGTGCTGGACATTTTTTTGCTAAGTATTAAGTGTGCATTATCCTAGGTACTTTCCTTTCTTGTATCAAATTCACGAATTTTAGGAATCAGAAAAAGAGCCAGTATAAATAACATGAAAGCTAAAGATTTTATGTTTAGGCCTGTCTTTACCAGTTTTAGATTGTGGCCTGCATTCCTCTAAAATGGTTGTATTTCCCTCCACTCTGTATAGAGAGGTGTTCCTGCCATCAGTCCTGATGCTTTGACTCAGTTCCCAGCAGCTCCTATTCCAACTTTAAGTGGCTTTCCTATGACTCTTCCTGCTGCTGTGAGTCAGCCCACTGTGATACCCTCCACCCCTGCAGGCCCCGTGCCTCTCAGCCTTGGACAACCAGTTGTGGGCATTAATCTTGTTGGACCAGTGGGTGGAGCTACAGCCCCAGCTTCCAGTGGCTTTATGTCTGCTTACCCAACAAATCAGGTAAGTAAAAAAGCTGTATAATTAACCCTGAAGTAATCTCTGAAGGTGCTTCTGAACAACATTTCCTAGAGAGATTCCTATTGCTGGATTGCAAGGAATATTTGCAATTTTATTAAACAGTACTGGACTGGGGGTATGTGGCTAAGTGGTATAGCACTTATCTAGTATGCACAGTATCCTAAATTCAATCCTCAACACCAGAAAAAAAAATTTTTTTAAGTATTAAAACAATATAAAATTTGACTTTTCATTAACTAAAAATTATAAAGTTTTTTTGAGATAGGGTCTCACTTTGTAGTTCAGACTGGCCCTGAGCTCACTATGTAGCCCAGGCTAGCCTCCAACTCACAATATCCTCCTGCCTCTGCCTCCCAAGTGCTGGCATTACAGGCGTGAGTTACAACACCTGGCATTGTGTGTATGTGGCTACCAGGGATTGAACTTGGGCCCTTGCACTTGCACAACAGATGCTGAAACCACTGGAGCCAAATCCCTGACCCACTATGAAGTTTTCTTAAGCTTTAAAATCTGAGTTTTGGGCAAAAAAATTTATAGCTGTTTATCATGTATATATTTTAAACATGAAGCTAATAAACATATATGCTTCAGTTGTATCTTTTGAGGAAACTGCTAAACCCAAAATTAAAATACTTCATTTTTGCTTCTCAGGTTAGCAAAAGAAATATCAGTAAAGGGCCGGAGATTTAGCTTAGTGGTTCCAGTGCCTGCCTCGCAAGTGCAAGGCCCTGAGTTCGATCCTGGTAATCACATACAATGCTGGGCGTGGTGACTCACACCCACCAGCAATCAATACCACATACCACAGTGCCAGGCGTGGTGGCTCACACCTGTAATCCCAGCACTCGGGAGGCAGAGGCAGGAGGATTGCTGAGTTCGAGGCTTGCCTGGGCTACATAGTGAGCTCAGGGCCAGCCTGAACTACAAAGTGAGACCCTGTCTCAAAAAGAAAAAAAAAAGAAAAAGAAATATCAGCAAAAAGAGATGGGGTAAATGACTAATATACTGCAAATTTATTGGTGCACTTTTTGTTTCTTTCTTTTCTTTTTTTTGAGACAAGATGTCCCTGTTAGTTCAGGCTGGCCATGAACTCACTGTGTAGTCTATGCTGGCCTCAAACTCGAGGAGATTGGCCTGCCTCAGCTGCCTGAGTGCTGCCATTACAGGTGTGGGCCATCATGTCTGGTAGTACATTTTTCTTTTTTTAAGTACTGTGGTTTGAACCTAGGGCTTTTTCAGTGTGCTACAGTTCAGACCTGGTTTTTTTTTAATTTGTTTGTTTCGAGACCAAGACTTGCTCTATTTCTAGGCCAGGCTTAAATTTGCAATCTGCCTGCCTCAGGTTCCCAGAGTGCAGTCACACTACTAGGAATCTATCCACATGAAATAGTATCTCAAATTAGCAAATATATACTAAGGATATTTGTTGTAACAATATTGGGGTGAAACAGAAAAAGCTAAATGTACATAAGAAGGAAAAAACGTGAAGTGTTAGTTTATCTAAATAGTGGTAAAGTCATTAAAATGAGTCAAATAGACTTACCTGTACTCCACAGAAGGATGTCTGTTACACAATTAATTAATTACACAATATTTTGAAAAAGTACAGAACAATATAATAAAAGTTTATTCTTTTATAAACAGATTTGTTAACAGCACTCTTTCCAGGAACATGGACTTAGGAATCAGTATTTTACTGTTTACTTTGTACATGTATATAGTTGGTTATATGTAGCTCTGTCACTTTTTTTTTAATTGAATTCTTTATTGGTACAATTTATATACACCTCAAAATCACATATAACATTGGGAAATTTGTACCAGTATATGCCACAAGTTAATTCTCATTTTTACCCATATCCCTACCCACTCCCTGTCACTTTTGTAATTTATAAATATGCTTAATATGTGAATCAACTTTTTTTTTCTTTTTTTGAGACAGGGTCTTGCTTTGTAGTTCAGGCTGGCTCTGAGCTCACTATGTAGCCCAGGCAAACCTTGAACTCAGCAATCCTCCTGTCTCTGCCTAACGAGTGCTGGGATTACAGGCGTGAGCCACCACACCCAGCACTGTGGTATGTGGCGTTGATTGCTGGTGAGCTTGAATCACCATGCCCAGCATTGTATGTGGTTACCCGGATCGAACTCAGGACCTTGTGCTTGCGAGGCAGGCATGGGAACCTCTGAGCTAAATCTCCAGCCCAAATCAACTGTTTTTTTTAAAGAATGTATAGTCTGGCTCCTTGAACTTTGATTTTGTCCAAAAAATGAATCCTGGCAGTAAGTGACACTTTTTTTTCTACATGGGAAATGAGTCAAGCCATTCCTTTCCTCTTGTTATCAGAGTATCTGAAAATGCAAAATAGGATTCCCACCTTCAACTCTTGAGTTAAAATTCTATCTAAAAGGTATTCTTCTGGGCTGCAGTTGGAGCTCAGTAGTATCCCACTTAGCCTATCATGCATAGTTTGGTTTTGATCCCTAGAACTGGGGGGAAAACTGTTCTTAAACTGAGAAATGTTAATGGCAGCCTGTGAAGTTGACAGCTGCTGATTTGTTGTTTTACTTATTTTATCAATTTGATGCTTTCTAAATAGATGCCTCTTTTAATTTAGGTAGGAAAGCCAGAAGATGATGATTTCCAGGATTTTCAAGATGCTTCTAAGTCAGGATCTCTTGATGATTCATTCACTGATTTCCAAGAGGTTCCTGCTTCTTCAAAAACAAATAATTCCCAGCAAGCAAACAGGTATAAAAGAGTTGAACACATTTAACATATTTAATCAACCTACATATAAGGATATGTTGCTGTTAGTCCAGGCTGGCTGTGAACTCACTGTGTAGTCCATGCTGGCCTCAAACTCGCAATTCACTTGCCTCAGCCTCCTGAGTGCTGGGATTACAAGTGTATTAGGGTATCAACCTACATATAAATAAGAGGATTTAAGACTTTCTACTACTTTACTTGATTATTCCCTCTAGTCATGTTTTTTTCCTATTTTATTGATTAATACATTTATATATATTATATATATTTAATATATATTATATTTTATATATAAATATTATATATATACACACACATCACAATTACACTCAACATTGAGAACTTGTACCAGTATATGACATGACTTTATTCTCATTTTTCCCCTTCCTCTACCCACCCTACATCCCCGCCCCCATATACACAACTTTTGTTTCCTTTTTTACCATCAATTTTTTCTTTCCCCCTCATTACCCCTAAACCCCATTTCCCTTTGAATATTTACTATTTCATATCGATCATGCATTCTAGAACTCATTACAACTTCAGTTTCTCATACCAGAGAAAAGATATGATATTTACACATCTGTGACCTATTTATTTCACTTATGGGTATGTCTTTAAGGTATATCCATTTGAGTATAAATGACTCAGTCTCATCATTTTCTATGGTAGTATAATACTCCATTTTATTAAAAAAACTACATTTTCTTTATCCAGTCTGGAGTCATTGGACACCTGGGTTGTTTCCAAGATTTAACTAGCATGAACTGAGCTGCTGTAAACATAGGTGTACCCTCTAGTCAGGTTTTTTTTTTTTTTTTTAGACAGGGTCTCGCTTTGTAGTTCAGGCTGGCTCTCAGCTGACTATGTAGTCCAGGCAAGCCTCGAACTCAGCAATCCTCTTGTCTCTGCCTCCTGAGTGCTGGGATTACAGGCGTGAGCCACCACGACCAGCACTGTGGTATGTGGTATGTGATATTGATTGCTGGTGGGCGTGAGTCTCCATGCCCAGCATTGTATGTGGTTACCAGGGATTGAACTCAGGACCTTGCGCTTGCGAGACAGGTGCCGGAACCACTGAGCTAATCCTCTGGCCCCTCTAGTCAGACTTTTACTCTGTAAACTTCTCTGCTCTTTTTCCACCTTAAAATTTAGATCCTAGCATTTTCTCTCAGTTCATACCTACTTTTTTTGGTTGTTTTTTGTCCTAAACTTGACTTATTATAGCTGAGTACATCTGTGGGGTGAGGGCTGGATGTTCTTGTACTAAATCCAAGACTTCAGTTGTTGAAAAGCTTTCTAGGTAGGAACATACAATTTCATAATGTGCTGAGATGTAATAAAACTCCATGGAAATCATGATTTACAACTCTGCTTATTCACGTGTCATGTGGGACATTCATGGCTTTTAACATGCAGCTTTGTGTTTATGTAGACAGTTGAATTTTTTTAAGTACTAGCAGACCCTTCATTTAACTGTTGATCAATATGGTATCAACACCTTTTCATCTTTTTAAGTATTTAAGTACTTCCAAACAGTGGAATACATAGGCTTTTCAAAACACTATGAATTGGCTTTATTTTGAGATTTGTTTCTGTCAGGATACCCTTCTCTCAGTTTCCTGTTTCTGTAGTTTTCCCCATTTTCCATATAACCAATGTTTTTTTTTTGGTTTTGTTTTGTTTTTAATTTGTATTACTTGGGCTCAAACTCAGGAGCTTACACTTACCTTGCAAGGCAGACGTGGTGCCTCTAAGCTAAATCCCTGGCCCCATTTGATTGCTTCTTGATCCTCACTTCCCCATATTCACACTAAGATCTAAGATATACAAATGACAGAGAACTTCACATGAGGAAAACATTATTCTGATGTTAGGAATGTATTGGACACATCCCAGCACTCCTTAGAAGAAACATATGAACGATATGACTATACCAAGTTGTCCAACACCATTGTACCAGTGTACTCATTGTTAACCTCACAGGTGCATATTTCTGTCCTGGATCTCTTCCTCTGGACAAAGTTTGTAGTCCTGCTGTTACCTAACCATTTGATTCTGAATGACACAAGACATCTCAGATTCACTGCATAAAATTAAATCTGTTCTTTCCTACTCAAAGTCAAATAAAAATTTGTTAAATCATTACTTTCTTTGATCACTGGTGTCACCATATTTAGTCATCAGATTGGAAACATGTTCATATATGGCTCTTTATCCTCTCTCCTTTACCACCATCAACTCTGTTGACTGCTTGGTATGGAAGAAAGCTTCTGTGGTTTCGCTCCTCCTGCTCTGTCAACTTTTGCCCCTTCTGCTCAGCTCACACTCCAGTCATACCACAATGACCAAACTGACCACATGCTTTTAAGATGCTGGCTTTTTTTTTAAGCTTCTGACTTTTGAATGTTTTGTTGTCTCTTTATGATTAATTTTTGTTCCACTTCAAAACTCAGCTAAGTTTTTCCTGACTCTTTTCTAGCAGTTCCTACCTCAAGGGAATGAAAAGTTCTCCTTCTCTGCTCTCATGGTACCTTGTGAATATCATTGTTCTAATTGTAATTACTGGTTTTCTTGACTAGTTTTTATATTCGATGCTTACTCCATGAAATGTAATTAATTAGTAAAGCTTTGTTGGACGAATATATTATTGTAAGGGCACTGTAAAGTAAATTAATCAAGTTAATGATTTGTTCCTTGGGTGAAAGTTTCTCAGAAGATAAAGTTAAAATTGAAAGATAGAAAGTTTTAAGATGATGACCAGATTTGAGTTGTATAGAGTATTAACAGTCTTATTTGGTATTATCTTTGTTTACTTTCATATACAATCATTGCAGCCTTTTTTGCCACATGTTCCTTTGAGAGTTCTGATTCTACTTCCCTATTTTTCCTAAATGAAAATATTTTTCTTTTATCTATGACTCCAGACTCAGTCACCTATTCATTCAGCAAATACATACTTAACATCTCCTAAGTGATGTCAGACAACACTGGGGTAAATCATGAAAAATACAGAAGCAGAACTATTTGCTGTTGCAGAGACACTTAGGTTGTTTTCTTGGTGGTTTTTTTGTTTGGTCGGTTGTTTGTTTTGTTTTTGTTTTTGCTTTGGTACTGAGGATTGAGCCAAAGCCTTTACACTGAGCTACATGCTGACCTTTTTTATTTTGAGATGGTTTTGCTGAGTTTCTGAGGCAGGATTTGAATTTAGAATCCTCCCATTTCAATCTCCCAGTGCTGGGCATTACAGATGTAAGCCAAAACACATGAGTATTTATATTATCTGTTAAAATTCTCTTGTGTAATGCCGGACTTGGTGGCTTAAGCCTGAAATTCCAGCACTCGGGAGGCAGAGGCAGGAGGACTGCTGAGTTCGAGG
>PVIC010043421.1:0-15425 GCA_004025085.1 Thryonomys swinderianus | reverse complement strand
CTTTCCTTTCCTTTTTCCTTTCCTCTTTCCTTTCCTTTCCTTTCCTTTTTCCTTTCCTCTTTCCTTTCCTTTCCTTTCCCTTCCCTTCCCTTCCTTTTTCCTTTTTCCTTTTTCCTTTTTCCTTTCATTGAGACAGTAGCTGGACTCAAACTTGCTACCTTCTTGCCTCACCCTCCACCCACTACCCTTGACTCACTAGGATTACATGCATATACCCCTGCACCCGGCATGATACAGACTTTTAAACAAAACAGAGAGTGACTGGTTTGTACACTTTTTTTTTTTTTATTGTTTGCAGTATCTCTTGACCTAAATCCCCAGCCCTAGAGAGTGGCTGGTTTTGAAGTTGGACTGGAATAAATGTCATTGAGGAAAACCTGCTGGCAGGATCTGGAGTTGTCGTACTCAAAGTCTAGTTCTGAACTCTGAGGTCAAGAAATTATTTTATTAACCTAGAGTTAATCCGATGATAAAAGGCTTTGGTTAACCAAATTCACACACCCATACCAAAAATATATATATAAGCTTTAATGCCAGTTTGGGAATAAAACAAAGGAGTGTACTATACCCGGGGTCCTCACTCTCCTCCTTCCTACTATTAACATCCCTGAGAAATCAAATTACTAACCAGAATATTTCTGATTACTAATTAATTAGAACTGGATAGATTTGAGAATTAGGCCATCATCTACCTTAGAAAGGCTTAGTTATCTCTAGAGCAAGATAATTTCATGTCTAACCATTTTATCCTGGCTTCTGCTGGATAAAAAACCAAACAGTTCTTATTCATCTTCCTGTATTTCAAAAAAAACCTTCACACTGCAGGGAGATAATGCCCTCTTTCGAATCCTTCAGTCCCAAAGGTTCTCCAAGGCAGGCTTAACACAACTTCCGCAGAGCCTGTCCTTAGGCTTTGATTCTTTCTGAAGCCATTAGCCACAGTTATAAACTGTCTTTTCAGGTGAGAGCCTTCCGCAAATAGCTGTTCTCACCCGTGATGCATTTTCTCTGGCTTGACTCTCCAGGGACGCTTTATCTCTGAACCCCGCCCCCCTGTGGTACCAACTCAACCTATAAGCAGATCACTTGAAATGTGCTGTAATTAGGAAGAAACAGGAAAAGAAATTTTTTTTGAGGGATTGAGATTTTAGCTTTGTGTAGATTTTGGCTTTGGTTAGAAGACAAAACTTATCTAATATTTGGTCTATGATCCAGTTTTTCTATCACTCTATGAACTGAAGTGGAAGAAAAAATAGTGTTCCTATCCCATAACTGCGTTTGCATTACATATCTATGCTTTGGGGTTTTTTTTTATACAGTCATTATGCAACTTAAAATGTTTATATTTGCGGTGTCACTGCCACTCACCTGATTCATGTTTTAGGGCTGATTTGAGTTGCTCAAACAGGAGGTAGGCTTGTGGGTGTCTTCTTTTTAATAACCACATATTCTGTCTATAGAAGAATATAATACTCCTAAACAAAGCTTCTAAGTAATGCTGCTTTGAGGATATTTTTGTCGTTGATGGTCTTTAGGTTAATTGATGGACATAGCCTTTAAAAAGAATGTAGCCTTTTCATTTGATTCTGGAATCACCCTGTAAAAGCATGTAACTAAGGCCTTTGAGGGGAGGAATTGTTTGTTTTTTGTTTTTATTTTGATCTCTGGGGTCTTTTGTTTTTAAGACAGGGTCTTTCCATGTAACCCAGGCTGGCCTTGAACTCACTCTGCACCAGGGGCCAAGCGGACCCTGAACTTGTGCCTATCCTCTTGCCTCAGCCTCCCAAGTGCTGAGATCACACGTTTATGCCACCATTCCCGGCTGCAGCGAGGGTTTTTTGTTTTTTGTTTTTTTTTTTTTTTAGACAGGGTCTTGCTTTGTATTTCAGGCTGGCTCTGAGCTCACTATGTAGCCCAGGCAAACCTCAAACTCAGCAATCCTCCTGCCTCTGCCGCCCAAGTGCTGGGATTACAGGCGTGAGCCACCTGCCCAGCACTGTGGTATGTGGTATTGATTGCTAGTGGGCGTGAGTCACCATGCCCAGCATTCTATGTGGTTACCGGGATCGAACTCAGGACCTTACGCTTGCAAGGCAGGCGCTGGAACCACTGAGCTAAATCTCCAGCCCGAGGCTTTTTAATCATATCTTTGTGTACTATGTTCCTATCTCTCTCAGTATAATCCCACAGAATATATGGGACATTGCTTTTGTTTAGTATTCAAGTTCTTTGTAGATGTTCTTTGTTCTACAAAGTCTAAGGTTGATATAAATGATGATTAGTGTTCTCCAACATGAGTTCATAGAACCAGTGTTTTGCTTACTATTAATGGTGGAAACAGATTTCCATAAATTAGATGCTTTTTGCAAATGCTGGGTTTAACATGCTGTTGAAATATAGAATTCTGAAAGCATTTCATGGATTCCTGGTTATGAATATTCCATAAGCTGCAGTTCTTAAGCAAACTGGACCATGGATCCTTTTCTTTCCAAAAACTCCACCTAAAGCTGATGTGGTATGAAGCAGCTTAGAACAATGCCATCGGGGAGCCTGTGTTCACCTCGTTTCAAGCCTGGAGAAAGGTTACTGCTCAGCTGTAGCACAATATGGATGCCCTGAGATGCATTTACTGAGAGCAGTAATTACGTATCAGATAGACTCTATTTTACCCTTAATTACAGGTGCCATTTTGTGTCGAGTTGACTTTTAAAAAAAATGGACTCTGGTTGTGTTAGATGCTTAAAGGGTTGAACTGATTTCTAAAATGGACAGGCCAAAGGGAAAAGTTTGGGTAAGATTCAAACTCAGATTTCAATTTTAGTTGCTGTCTCTTGCCTCTAAGCAGTCTACCTGCTGCATCCCACCCTGACTGTACCAGTTCAGTTAGCTGACTCTTCCTGAAGCCAGCAGTGCCTTCAAATTCACTGCTAACAACTTTGCCTCTTGGAAATGAGAACCTAAGAGAAGGAACAGGGAGTACACATATATATCATGACTATGCCTCCTCTTCTCATTCTGGGAGTGGGTTTGGTATCATCTTGTCAGCTTTCTTTGTCCTTCTAGTCACTGAAAAACATGGCATTGCAATGATTGAAAAATTTGTAGTGCTGGGTACCTAGATTAAAACATATAACACCTAAGTCTCCCAGCCATGAGGGTGCACACCTGTAATCCCAGCATTCCAGAGGTTGAGGCAGGCAGATCAAAGTGGATTTGAGGCCAGGCTGGGCTACACAGTGAATTTGAGGCCAGTCTAAACCAACAGCAAGACCCTGTCTCAAACAGCTACAACAAAATAATAAAATAAAATATTTTTAATTCTAAGATTGCAGCGTCCTAATTAACAAGTAGCTAACTACTTGTAAAATATGCCATGGTTTAATTCTGCCTCTTAGGAAAGAATTTACCAGAAAACAGACATGTTCTCAAGCAGGGTTATCCTCTGACCTTGTCTCTAATAAAGTAGCTTTCTAAAACACACACATGTATAAAAGATGATTAAAAATATAGTGAATCTTTAATATTTTTTAACCTCTTGTGGATTTTTTTGTACTGGGGATCAAATTCGTGTCCTTGCACTTGCAAGGCAGGCACCAGAACGACTGAGCTAAATCCCTGGCTTAACTTTATTATAGTAAAAGTACGTGTTGCCAAGAACAATGGAGTAAGTGTGTTTCAAGCAAGGATTAAGTATTTTGAAGGATGATTAGTGGCAATTTATTAACACAAACATATGTTTTCTTCAAATCTTATTATCTAGTTTTACTTTCTCTATAGTATTATATGTAAATATTTTTACTTATTAGTTGCTTATTTGTTTTACCCTGACTACTCATCTCAGCTTCCTCTTGTAACCAAGGACTTCACATTACTGCTTTGTATGCATGGATTGTCTTGTAATGATTAAATTGTATTAGTTCTCGGTATATCAGAGATAGAAGTCCCTGGTCAAATAAATGATGTGCAAAAATTGTTCCCTATTGCCGGGCGTGGTGGCTCACACCTGTAATCCCAGCACTCGGGAGGCAGAGGCAGGAGGATTGCTGAGTTCCAGGCTTGCCTGGGCTACATAGTGAGCTCAGGGCCAGCCTGAACTACAAAGCGAGACCCTGTCTCAAAAAAAAAAAAAAATTGTTCCCTGTTGTGTGGGTTTGTCTTTCTACTTTCTTGATGGTGTCTGGGCTTACCTATTTTTAGTCCTCTGCGTGTGTGTGTGTGTGTGTGTGTGTGTGTGTGTGTGTGTGTGTGTGTTTGCAATCTCTGTTAAACTGTAAAATTTCAATTGCCAAATTCCTTGCATCCAAAAACTGCTGTTTCTTGGAGATTTCAGTTGCATCGTATAGAGTGGCATAGATGCCAGCCATTTATTCATTCAATCATTTGTCTCCAGAATCAGCCTCCAAGTATTTCCACAATAACTTGACTTCATTCTTGGTGAGATGCTATATTGCTTGGTGCATTTTCTTCCAGGTGAATCGGTTCAGCAAGGTGGAAAACCGGGCCATCTTTGTCACCGACCGCCACCTGTACAAAATGGACCCCACTAAACAGTACAAGGTGATGAAGACCATCCCCCTGTACAATGTAAGTACTCCGTTCTTCTCTCCTTACGGGAGAGTCCACCCTGGTGCTCAGGAACCAAGAGTGGACCAAGAGACTGGGGCTTTAGAGAACCCATTCAGTTCTGACATTGTACGCCAGTCTCGTATTTGTTAGATGTACAGTTTCTCAGCAGGAGGATCCAAAGTTTCGGATAGACCAGTGCAAGCATTTTTGAAAAAGGACTATGGATTCTACATGTCTTTATTCCTAATAATATTTGCTCCTTAAACGTGCTGGTGTGTAATATGTTTCCTTATTTATTCTTAAAAGATTTGGGGGTTTTTTTTGGTTTTTTTTTTTTTGCTTTCTGGAGACAGGGTCTCGCTTTGTAGTTCAGGCTGGCCCTGAGCTCACTATGGCAAGCTGCTGTGAACTCAGCAATCCTCCTGTCTCTGCCTCCCAAGTGCTGGGATGACAGGCGTGAGCCACCACGTCCGGCATTGTGGTATGCGTGTTGATTGTTGGTGGGCGTGTCTCCACACCCAGCATTATATGTGGTTACCGGGGATCAAACTCAGGACCTTGTGCTTGCGAGGCAGGCGCCAGAATCACTGAGTTAACCCTCCGGCCCATAAGATTTGTTTTTTATGGAAATGGAATCAAATAGAAAAAAATTACAGAATTGTTTGTGAAAACATTTCTGATCTTTTAAATTTAAAATCCACGTGCCGGGTGTGGTGGCTCATGCCTGTAATCCCAGTACTCGGGAGGCAGAGGCAGAAGAATTGCTGAGTTTGAGGATTGTCTGGGCTACATAGTGAGCTCAGGGCCAGCCTGAACTACAAAGCAAGACCCTGTCTCAAAAACAAAAAATTTTAAATCCATGTGACTTCTAGAAGTTCTTTTCACCAACCTATTTGACTTGTATTTATTAGTGGCATGATCTGCAATCTAAATGCACTCTGTTCTTCACTATATCCTTAAGGGCTTCAAATTCTGTGATAATTTTGTGTTTAAAATGTGAACTGTGGTGAGTATCTCCTTGAATCTCCATATGAATTTGTTTTTTCTGTTTAATCATGTCTGCTTTATAAGCAACTGATATTCTACTGCTTTAGAAAGGTCCTGCTGGATTTCTAGATCTGTCCATTTATCAAGTGATTTTTTTTCTGTTAGTTCTGAAAGAAAAAGTTTGTCTAATACTTGAATCTGTCAGGAACGGAATTTAGAGACTATTGTAAATCTTTGCAATCACTACAAGAAAGAATAGGGAACATACTGGTTTGTAGTTGTACCCTATTGCACTGGAAGTCCTTTTTGGTGTAAGGAAGAGACAGCAAACTGTGCCTGGCTTTACGGAGTGACTTCATTTGCCCTGGTTATGCAGCTGGGATTTGTTCTAACTACATTGTCCCTACACACACTCCCAATCCCACAAACACACACCTTTTTGCTCTTATAGAAAGGATATAGTCTTCTAAGGAAAGACTGGTTAGTTTTATATGTCAGTCACAGTTTAAGCCTAATAACCCTGCAGTCTTACAGGGGGACATGAAGAAAGGGGAGAAAATTACATTTTGTCAAAATCTAATGAGGTGTGGAACCAAATAAAAAAATTGTACTATATGACTTCTATCTTATCTATTAAGGGTAGATCTATCTGCAAAAGATAGTTAAATAAACAACTTGTAGTGTCGGGCGTGGTGGCTCACATTTGTAATCCCAGCACTCAGGAGGCAGAGGCAGGAGGATTGCTGAGTTCAAGGCTTGCCTGGGCTACATAGTGAGCTCAGGGCCAGCCTAAACTACAAAGCAAGACCCTGTCTCAAAAAAACTAAAAAGAAAAAAGAAAAGAAAAGAAACGACTCTTTGATGTTATTTTCTCAAAACCGTCTTGCTTTTTCACGTCAATTAGTTTATATTTATATCGCTGTTTTCAAACATCATCACTAATACTATTAATAATATTGTATATTAATAATATCACAGAAATTGACAACAAATGGATAGAAATGCACTGTTGAACATGTTCTGTGTACCTCTCTTGTCTCTTTGTACTCCAGGGCCATTTTTATACACCACCCTCATTTTCACCAGCCAAGATTTTACTGCTTTAAGCCAGACATGGTAGTGCATACCTGTAATCCTGGCACTCAGAGAAGCTGAGGCAGGAAGATCACAAAAAAGAGAGTAGGAAGATCCTGCTTCAAAAAAAAAAATTTTTTTTTAAAGTGCTTTCAACCAAACCTCACACTGGCCTCCCATACAGAAGGTTGAAAGTTCGCGGCCATGAGTGAGCCATCGGCGTGGGGTATGTGTACCCAGCTCCACCACGCATTGGCCAGGATAATTCCCCAGCATTGCCCTGCAGGAGCCAGCTACAGTTGGCCCAGCGTGGCAGCCTCCGCTGCCCTTGCCAGTGCCCCCTACACCTCCAGATGGTTCTGTGCACACCCGTCAGCCTTGGCCTCGGGGTCTGCTTCAGGGAGGAACGCACTTCAGAGGACTCTGCCTCCAGGACAGGGCAGCGTGAAGGTCAAGGGGACATCCCCTGTACAAGACCGAAGCAAATATGACCAAGTAGTCCGAGGACAGGAGCACGGGTATTTGTTGTGTTATTCTTTTGCTCTTCTGGATGGTTTAAATATGTTGAAATTAAAAACAAGCTTAAAAAAAAAAACAAGCTTAAGACGAGGAATTTTTTTTTAAAAAAAGAATGTTTTGGATAATAGTAAAAAGATACAATATAACATATATTAATATATAATATAATATGTTAATAATATAACATTAATTAATATTCTGTATTAATTATATTAATTGATTATGATATAAATGAAAAGTTAATGGTTTTGGAGAAGCTGGGGGAGAGAAGATGAAGAAAACCAAATTTAACTGTGTTGACTTCAGCAAAACTTACAAGAACACATTCCATAAATAATGAGAAGTCTAATATGAGAGACTGAGACAGAATTCAGCTCTGAAAATTAAAATTTAAGAGTGGATCCATATAGTGGGAGGCAGAAATTCTGAGTCCAGGGGGAAAATAAGGGAAGGTTATCATGAACATTCACAGCTCAATGTTGGGGACAGGAATCTCCAGAGGAGACGGACTAGAAGCAGGTCTCTGTGTGCTCCTCCGCTTGCGCGTATCTCTCCGAGAGTGCTGACGGAGTCTCATTTCCCTCCAAATCCAGAAGCTAATGAGTTATTCTAGGAAAGAAAAGTGCCATGGGAACACCATGTTTAGAACCGGCTTGGGAAGGTTTCGTTTCTGAAATAAGAGTTGTCGAAGAGGAAGAGGCAGCTGAGGGATCTCGGACCCTCCCTTCTCCTTCCCTGCCGCGTGGCTCCCTCCCTGCTCCGGCACCTAGGAGCCCCGTGGTGTTCAGTCTGTAACGAGGGTGTGGGGCCGTGAGGGAGATGGCTCTCGGGGATGCCCAGCAAGCGCTGAACAGCCGAGATCCTGCCTCCCTCGCAGGCTGTCCTTCTCCATGTCTTCGGACCCACAGTCACCTCTTTCTTGCGAGATGCTGTGTGGGTCAGCCCTAGGCCCAAGTCGGAACCAGCCACCCCAACAAGTTATTTGCATCTCATCATGCAGGAACATATTGTGCAGCCTTCTCGACGAGGCCTCTCCATGGCAACCGATTCTGTGTGATCTTCGTACTTTGTTCCTTGTCAAACACTTGCAAATGTATGCATAGCCTTTCCCGATTTTTCTGGTATGACAGGGATAATTCCTATAATTCATTTGAGCCCAGCTGATCTCTTCCCTGTACTGTTTTTTGTTTTATTTTGTTTTTCTGTTTTTCAATGCTGAGGATTATACTCAGGGCCTTGGGCATGCCAGACAAGTACTCTACCACTGAGCTCTATCCCCGGTCCTTTTTTATTTTGAGACAAGGTCTCGTTCAGTTGCCTGGGTTGCCCTTGAACTTGCGTTCCCCTACCTCAGCCTCCCAAGTAGCTGTGATTACAGGTATGTGTACCTCTGCCCCTAGGTATGTTACTATTTCTGACTGTTGCTCCTGGCACACTGGGACCTGGTGGCAGGTCATGCTAAATATTGAGACATGCCACTAGGTTTGCCCTGTGGGAAGGATCTCTGGGACAGAATTTCTTCTCCGGGGCCGCTTCATCAGGCTTTCTGTTGCCAGGATACCAATCTTTATCAAGCGAGTCCTAAAATTTTGTTCATGAACCCAGCACCGATGTTTCTATTTCTGTAACTGGCTCCAGCCAGGCAATTCAGGACTAATGTTTGTTACTTTACTAATACACTGTAAAACCCCCGCCCGCTCCCTCTGTCATTGGATCTCCCAGCTCGGTGAGCTTGTGTGGATCTGCAGCAGCCGTTTGCCTTGAGCTGCTGAACTCTGAGGGACACAGAAGCTGTCTCCCGCAGGCGCCAGCAGGAGAGAAAGGACTGCTTCCTGCTCCAAGCGGTGGGCTTCTGGCCCTCCCTCCGGAGGGGAGAGAGCCCCGCTGGCCCTGAGCTGCTGCCACTGACTCACCACCCTCTGCCGGTTATTCCTGCTGCCCATTTTTGTCTGGTAGACCTTGAGCTGCAATGAAGAAATTCAAGGGACATAAAAAGAAGGTGGGGGAGGGGAGCATTAAGATACCTTTTGGTATTTTAGGCAGCTATACACTGTTGTCTGATCACACACTCAATACCTAAAGTACTCACTTCAGATAATGACGATTTGTTATATGCCAGTCGTGTATGTATTCAGAACACTCTATCAAAACAGTCACAGTTCTGCTTCCTAGAATTTGTATTTGAAAAGCAAACATACGATGTGTGTGTGTATATGTGTACATATATATGTGTGGGTGTGGGTGTGTGTACATATATGGGTATAACATGCACCATATTGTCAATCCATAGAATGGGTGAGGGGAAAAGTAAAATCAGGGAAGAAAATGGAGAACGGGGTGGGGTATTATAATTTTAAATATGGCAGCCAGGCCTCCCTCAGAAGTTGACATTCAGGCAAAAGCTTGAGTTAAGGAATGACCGCGTGTGTTCACTTGGGAGAAAAGTACTTTGGGCAGAAGGAACAACAGAGTTTTCTCAAGCACAGAGGAGAAGGCTTCCTGGGCTGGAGATGCTCGGCAGCGTGGTCTGGGGTGGACATGCGTAACACTCACTAAGGTGCCTACTGGAGATACGCGTGCTCCGGCGGGTGCTCCCCCCACCAGAAGGACAGGAGGAGGAGGGAAAAGAGACGGGACGCTGTGGGCGGAGGAGCTTAAGAGGAGGGGTGCCGGTTAAGAGGGCGGTAGAGTGAGGTAGGTGGTCTCGCGAGCCTGGCCGAGGTCTCCACGTACTGGGAGACAAGGTGTGAAGCCTCGTGCCCCGCACAGGGGGCAGTAGAGTAACGCTGGCCCCCCAGCTTGTCCAGAGAAAATACACCCCACATCCTGTCGTGAGGGGAGCAGCCCTGGGCTCTTCCTCGGGGAAAGACTGGTACAGCAGGGTAGGTGTTCGATGTGGGTTGCGCGGGGTGCTCCCGTGGTGCCTGTATTCGTCACGTCCCTCTCTCTGTCCTAATGTTGATGATGTGCTCTTTCCTTCATTTCCTCTAAAATCAGCTCTGCTACAGGTCAGTTAATCAATTCTGTTACCTTTTCTTTAGCCTTTGTTTTTATTTTTCTTCATCTTTAGGCTGGTCTTTTTCTAGCCCTGAAGAGTGGCTGCAAGTGAACTTCACGTTATAGGTTATTCCAACCTTATTGTCAGTTCTAATTATTTTGACATTTCCATTGTGAGTCCTCTGTGGTATGGGTTGTTTGGTAGTGCATTTTTTAATTACCGCAAAGATGAGGTATGTGTGTCTGTGTGTGCACGTGTGTAGGTGTGTGTGTGTGATGTGAGTCCATGTTCCATAGAGGAGAGACCACGCTTTCCTCCACTGCTCATCAATGCCACTGTCATAAATCGAGTGTGCACATGTCTCTCTCTGGTTGCTCTACTGGGTTCTTGGTCTCCTGGCAGTCCTTGTACCATTCACTGTTTTAACTACTGCCGGGCAAGACTTTAGGAAGTCTGAAATTACAGCAGATGTCCAGCTCCTTTCCTTTCAAATTCACCCCCTCTAACTTTCACACACCCCCTTCCCACCCGTCATGAAGGAAAGGAGAGTGGGGGATGGTGACGAAGGAAATCTCAAACCCCCCCATTAAACCCAGGGCTCGTGCATTCACACGTGTAAATAAGCACTTCTTTATCACCAGTCCGATCGCTTTCAGAGTCAGGTACAGAAATAAGTGAAGACCCACCCATTGCGCAGTAGCCACCACTCCACTCCAGCCGGTTGTGGCCGGGCCCGAGTCTAGTCTGCCCAAGCTGTGGCATGTTGCCTGGAAAAATCAGAAGTTTGTATTTTGTGCAAAGTCTCCTTGGCTATTAAAAGTTAAGAACTGACTTTAAAATGTCATACAAACCAAAACAAAACATATCTATAGGCCATATTTGCCCTACCTCAAGACTGTTTTGTTTTGTGGTACTTGGATTGACCCCAGGGCCTCCTACTGATTTATGAACCCCAGCCCTGTTTTTTGTTTTTATTTTGAGACAAGGTGTGTGCTGGGCTCGAACTTGCAACCCTCCTGCCTCAGCTTTCCAGTATGTTCAGGTTATAGGCTTGTATCACAATACTCAGCCACAATACCATTTTTCTATCTCAGAAAATTAATATTTCTATGGTATCAGCTAAAATTCAGGGCATATTCAAATTTCTACAGTTGTTCAAAGATTCCCATTTAAATTTATTTTTAAAACACAATTCTTTCAAGGTTCACATTACATACCCGAGAGTGGAATTAGTCCATCATATGGAATTTATATTTGGAATTGGTCTCTTTTAGTACAGAACTGTATCTTCACCCACATACGCTCCCTTTTTTTCCCATTATAGTAACCATTAAAATAGCTCTGTTGAGAAATCATTTATAACTGTTGCCCCAAAATCTATACTTAGAGCCCTAACCCCCAGTACTCACCTGTCCTGGCCCCAGCCCTTTTTAAAAATTTTTCTTGGAGATTGACCTCAAACTTAGAATCCTCCTGTTTCAGCCTCCCAGGAAGCTGGAATTGCAGATGTGTGCCACCACACCTGGCTGATTTTGTGCTCTGAGTTACAATGTAATGCTGCCTTAGTCTGTTGTCCAAGCTGCTTCAGTTTGGGGCACCTGTAGTCTTCAGGATGAATCCTGTGCTCATTAATCATGTATGTGTGGTGTTTTCCTTTGTGTGGAGAGGACCTCCCTCCTCCTGGTGTTAGAAGGTGCCCCGACTCGCGCTTCCTTCCTGCAGTCTAAAATCAGCCGTTTCTTCAAGCTCAAGTTCCTTCTGTTGGAGAACGGTCTTCGAAACCCAGATCTCAACACTCTTCCTGTTATTCCTGAAGTTTCATTTCTTCTAAGTCCTCTCAGCTGCAGTGGCACAGAAAAACATGTGTGTAAACTTAGCTGTCCCTATGTACAAATGCATAAATACATTATATGTATATTGAGGTAGACGTGAGTTTGTATTGACCTCTCCAGCTCTGTTCCAGTACCACATGGCTCATCCTGGCTTATCTTTCTTTTATCTCTGACTCAGTTATTTTTTTCATTGGTACATTTTAGATATACATCATGATAATATGCATCATAAGGAATTTGTACCCATACAGGATATACTGTGCTCTTTCTTTTCTTCTTGTTCCTGTCCTGTCCCTTTAAGCCCTCTTCCCTCCCTTATTTACAAAAGCTGTTTCCGTTTTTTCCCTTCTGTTCTCTTTTTTCTTCTCCCTTCTTTCTCCCTCCTTCCTGTTCTCTTTCTCATTTTTATATTTTTGTCCCATTTCCCAATATCTGTTATAAATATTGGTTCTTATTTACACTTCCAGTTTCTAACACCAGAGAAAAAAATATGATATTTAAACATGTGTGTCCAGTTTATCCCACTTAAGAGTATGGTCTCAAGGTACATCTGTTCAGCTATAAATGTCTGAACCTCATCATTCTTTATGCCAGAGTAGTACTCCACTGCATTTTTTTTTAAACCGCATCGTCTTTATTCATTCATCAACTGATAGGCATTTGATCTGTTTCCAAGATTTAGCTATTACAAACCGTCCTGCTATGAACATGGGTGTGCACAGAGCACTGTGCTGTGACGCATTTAATTCCATTGGGAAGATACCAAAAAGGGGGACAGCTGAGTCAAATGGAACCTCCAGTTTTAGTTTGAGGAACCCCCACTCTGATTTCCACAGTGGTTGCTCTTGTCTGCACTGCCATCAACACTGGAGAAGGGTTCCTTTCTCCCCACAGCCCCACCAGCATTTGTTATTGGTTGATTTCTAGATAACACTCATTCTTTCTGAAGTGAGATGGAAACTCGGCATTGTTATATTTGCATCTCTCAAATGACCATTAATGTTGAACATTTTTTTCTTATATTTATTTGCCATTTCTACTTCTTCATCTTAGAAATGTCCACTCACTACACATGCCTGTTTATAGACTGGGTCTTTAAATTTGGGTCATCTGATTTTTTTTTTTTTGACAGGGTCTTGCTTTGTAGTTCATCCTGGCTCTGAGCTCACTGTGTAGCCCAAGCAAGCCTCAAACTCATAGCAGTCCTCTTGCCTCTGCTTCCCAATTGCTGGGATTACAGGCATGAGCCACCATGCCCAGCATTGGGGTATGTGGTACTGGGGATTAAATTTAAGAACTTGGGCTTGCCAAGCAGACACCAGAACTACTGAGCTATATCCCTGGCCCCTAGTTTTCAATGTAAAGGTCTTTTGCTTCCTTCATTAGATGGATTCCTAGATACTTCTTTTACTTTTATCTCATTGTGTAAGGTATTGTTTTCCTAATTTCTTTCTCAGTGAGTTTATTAGTTATGCACAGGAGTGCTCTTGATTTTTGAGTGCTGACTTTGTATCTAGCTGTGGTACAGAATTTGATTATTAAATCTAGAAGTTTTGGGCTGGAGATTTAGCTCAGTGGTTCCTGTGCCTGCCTACCAAGCTTAAGGTCCCTGGTTTGATCCCCGATTACCACATACAACAATATTGGGCATGGTGGCTCGTGCCCACCAGCACTCAGTACCACATACAACAAATGCTGGGCATGGTGGCTCATGCCTGTAATCCCAGCACTCGGGAGGCAGAGGCAGGAGGATTGCTGAGTTTGAGGTTTGCCTGAGCTACATAGTGAGCTCAGGGCCAGCCCAAACGACAAAGTGAGACCCTGTCTCAAAAAAAAAAAAAAAAAACTAGAAGTCTTTCAGCGGGGTTTGGGGATCTTCTATGTAGAGTATCCTGTCATCTGTAAATAATTTTCTCTTGTCTATTGCTCTGGCTAATGTTTCCAGAACTATATTGAATAATAGGAGTGACAGTGGACATCTTTGTCTTGTTTCTGATTTTAGAATGAAACATTTCAGTTTTTGTCCATTCAGTTTGATGTTGACTGTGGGTTTGTCATAGATGGCTTTCATCAGATTAAGACACAGGCCATCTATTCCAATCCTCAGAAGGGTTTTTCTCATGAATGGATATTGGAATTTGTCAAATGCTTTTTATGCATGTATTGAGATGATCATATGATTTTTGTCCTTGGTTCTGTTAATATGGTGCGCTACACTTGTTGATCTGTGATTGTTCCTTCACTGTATTACTGGGATGAGTCCTACTTGGTTATGGTGTATAATCTTCTTGATTATTTGCTCTATTCTGTTTGCCAGTATCTTAATAAGGATTTTCGTGTCTATATTCATGATGGAAATGGGCATAGTTCTCTCTCTTTTTTTTTAATTGACTCCTTCTCTGGTTTTGGTATCAGGGTAATACTTGCTTCCCAGAATGAATTTATGAGTATTGCTTCCCTTTCGATTTCATTAAAGATTTTTTTTTTTTTTGAGACAGGGTCTTGCTTTGTAGTTCAGGCTGGCCCTGAGCTCACTATGTAACCCAGGCAAGCCTTGAATTCAGCAGTCCTCCTGTCTCTGCCTCCTGAGTGTTGGAATTACAGGCGTGAGCCACCACGCCCGGCACTGTGGTATGTGGTATTGATTGCTGGTGGACGTGAGTCACCACGTCCAGCATTGTATGTGGTTTCCGGGATCGAACTCAGGACCTTGAGCTTGTGAGACAGGGGCCAGAACCACTGAGCTAAATCTCCGGCCCTTCCTTTCTATTTTTAAGAAACCTTTCTTTTCGTAATTGCTAACCATCTGTATCTAATATTTCATCTTCACCTTGGCTCATTCTGTTGTGTATACTTTCAATGGAATTTTTAATCTCCTGGATATCTGTTTGAATCTGTTTCATGGATTCCTTTTCTTTCCTGTGTTGGGCATCCATGGTTTCCATCATTTTCCTAGTTTCCTCTATTTTTTAAGGTGTATCTGTTCTAGAGTCACTAACCATTTCTTTCCTTATGATCACCACCTCTGTAACTGACAAATTATTTTTACTTGATTTTTTTATAGAGTCTTGGGTGGCTTTCAAGTTGTTCCACTTCATTGCCGCCTGGGTTTGCCGTTGGTGAACTACAGTTCTGGGGTTGTGTCTTACTTAAGTGTCTTCTCATTTCGGTGTTGGTGTTGTTGTTTTATTGTTTTTAGTTTAATTTCTGGGTTGATGCTTGAATATTGCTTATGGCACTTAGCTTTATAGCTAGTATCTAGAACCCTCAGACAATGACCACATCTTAGAGATGTTTTCAACGTTTAGCTGGCTTTGGGTTTTGAGTCTGTTGCAAGATCCTACCTCTTCAATTTATTGGGCATGAAAAGTTGCCTGTTTGACCTAAACCCTGGTTCTTTAGCACTGGCCTATATTTATAACCCTTGGGCAGTCTGAGTCTTGGTATAC
>PVIC010043420.1:0-15422 GCA_004025085.1 Thryonomys swinderianus | reverse complement strand
GTGTCTCCATGCCCAGCATTATATGTGGTTACCGGGGATCGAACTCAGGACCTTGCGCTTGCGAGGCAGGCGCCGGAACCACTGAGCTAACCCTCCGGCCCCGGTTTTAAATTTTTTAAAGCATGTTAAATAGTGAAAAAAATGAATGAAACAAATCTTAATGAGAGTTTTAATTGAATAAAATTATTTCAATTTGTGATTGATACACAAAATATTAAGAAAATGCTTGCATTATTTTTATTAGACTAGGTCTTAAAATCCTGGGTATATTTGTGACTAGCAATACATTTCAACCTGGACACAGGTTGCACTATTCATATTTCAAGTGCTTAGAAGCCACACATGGCAAACAACTGCCTTGTTGGTTAGCACAGGATTAGATTATCTAACTAGATTTCAAAAAGCTGGTCACTAAACCCAAACTTTATTATAACTATGTAGTCTAAGCTACAATATTATTTTATTGGCAATTAAAGAAATGAGACTATAGCAATTTTTTGGAATGGAAAAATTAGTTTAAATTGAATATAAGTATATATATATATATTTTTTTTTTTTTCTTTTTGAGACAGGGTCTCGCTTTGTAGTTCAGGCTGGCCCTGAGCTCACTATGGTGCCCAGGCAAGCCACCACGAACTCAGCAATCCTCCTGTCCCTGCCTCCCGAGTGCTGGGATTACAGGCGTGAGCCACCACGTCTGGCATTGTGGTATGTGGTGTTGATTGTTGGTGGGCGTGTCTCCACATCCAGCATTTTATGTGGTTACCGGGGATCAAACTCAGGACCTTGCGCCTGCGAGGCAGGCGCCAGAACCACTGAGCTAACCCTCCGGCCCTATAAGTTTATTCTTAAAGGCATTTCTAATTCATAAATGTCTTGATTAGGTGGTTTCCTCATATACCAAACAAGAATAATAATTCTTTTCATTTGGGAGTTTTCATGATTGAAGAGAAAGTGTTGAAAGATTATTAGTATAATAATTCCAGTGGCTGGGGATAGCCCAGTGGTTGCACTGCCTGCCTGACAAGTACAAGGTGCTGAGTTCGATCCCCAGTTCAATTTAAAAAAAGAAAACAGATCAGGGGCCAGAGATTTAGCTCAGTAGTTCTGGCGCCTGCCTCGCAAGCACAAAGTCCTGAGTTCGATCCCCGGTAACCACATACTATGCTGGGTGTGGTGGCTCAAGCCTGTAATCCCAGCACTCGGGAGGCAGAGACAGGAGGATTGCTGAGTTCCAGGCTTGCCTGGGCTACATAGTGAGCTCAGAGCAAGCCTGAACTATAAAGCGAGACCCTGTCTCAAAAAAAAAAAAAACAGACCAGGTAGGTGGTGTGCAGGGGAGCTTGATCGCAGGCAACCTAGACAACAGAGGAGGCCAGCGCCATTACCTTCTCCCAGGGCAGCTCCTGCTGGCCAGTCCCCATTTCATACCAGAGCTGAGCAGAGACAGATCAGAATTGAGAACTCTCAAGTGTCATTACAGATTCAAAAAGGACAAGCCAGGAAGGTGCCACTTCCGAAGGGTCCCGAATAATAGAAAGAAAAAGAGTTGCAACATACATTGCCCAGACACCAGGCAAGGAATTAAACAAATAACATTAGTAACAACAAAGGAGTAGAAATGAGAAAATACTCAAAAAGCCAGACACAAAGATCACCACCACAGGGAAATTCAGGGAAAAGGGAAATAGAGCAAATTGAAACTCAAACACCAGGACTATTTGAGATGGAAACAAAAGCAGATCTAGTAAAATGGAAATCAGAACTAATCTATGAGATGAAAACAGAGATACTGTCCACAATGAAAAACTTCATTAAAGAAGAGATCAGCGAGATGATAGAATCTAAGATAGCAAAAGCAATGGAACCATTTAAACAGCTTCAAGCAGAGCTCCAGGTAATGAAGAAGGAGAACAAAAGTTTGTGAAGTAGGATGAACAAAGCAGAGAACCAAATTTCAGATCTAGAGGACAGGATAGCAGCCAATGAACGGGAAAGACATAATCTATGGAAAAGGGCAAGGGACCATGAGAAATCAATCCAACAGCTTCTAGATGATTCAAAGAAGAATAACATAAGACTGATTGGAGTCACTGAGGAAGAAGGAGACAGTGCAAAAGACATTAAAAAAAAAAAACTGTTGTCAGAGATAATGGCAGAAAACTTCGCAGGCAAAGAATTGACCATACAGATAAATGAGGCCTACAGGACTCCAAAAATGGAGTCCTGACATAAAAATGGAGCCATGACATAAAAATATCTACACCTAGACATATAATTATCAAGGTTCCAGATATATAACAAAACAATGAAATACTGAAAGCAGTTAGAGAAAGGAAGAAAATTATCTCCAAAGGGAAGCCCATTAGGATCACAACAGACTTTTCAACACAAACACTCAACACAAGGAGAGTGTGGAGAGAAGTATTTCAAGCATTGCAGGAAAACAACCTCCAACCTAGACTGATGTATCCCACAAAACTATCTTTCAGAATAGATGGGGAAATAAGATACTTCCATGACAAAGAACACCTGAAAAACTTCAAAAATATGAAACGTGCACTCCAAAACATTCTAAAGAACATCTTGGGAAAAAACCACAGAAAATTCTATACCCACAAGACACAACTCACTGGGCCAAACAAGAAACTGAATGGAAAAGGGGAAACGTAAGGAAGAAAAAAGCCAAGAAAAGGGAAACATGGCAGTTCTAAATCTGTCCATATCAGTCATAACCATTAATGTTAATGGACTCAATGGACCAATTAAAAGACACAGACTAGCCGGGCGTGGTGGCTCATGCCTGTAATCCCAGCACTTGGGAGGCAGAGGCAGGAGGATTGCTAAATTCAAAGCTTGCCTGGGCTACACAGTGAGCTCAGTGCCAGCCTGTACTACAAAGCAAGACCCTGTCTCAAAAAAAAAAAAAAAAAAAGACAGACTAGAAGATTGGGTCAAGAAGCAAGATCCTACCATCTGCTGCATACAGGAAACATGCCTAATCCAGAAGGAAACCCATGGACTGAAAATAAAGGGATGGAAAACAATTCTCCATGCCAGAAGAAACTGCAGAAAAGCAGGAGTGGCTATCTTATTTGCAGATAAAATAGATTTCAAACCAAAACTGATTAAGAGAAACAAAGAAGGTCACTATATTTTTGTACAAGGAACAATCCAGGAGAAAGAAATAACAATCAAAAATATTTATGCACCAAACTCTAATGCACCCAACTATATAAAACAAACATTAATGGACATGAAAAGCCAGATAACCATTAATACAATAATAGTAGGGGATTTCAATACTCCACTGTTACAAATTGACAGATCGACTACACAAAGAATCAATAAGGAAATACTTGAGCTAACCCAAACTTTTGAACAAAAGGACTTAAATAGATGCCTACAGAGTATTTCACCCTACAAAGTCAGAATACACATTCTTCTCAGTTGCTCATGGATCATTCTCCAAAATAGATCACATCCTAGTTCATAGAACAGGTCTAAGTAAATGCAAAGGAATTGAAGTTATCCCCTGCATACCATCAGACCACAGTGCCTTAAACTGGAGCTGAATAGCAAAAGAAATTCCAAGATCCTCACAAACACATGGAAATTGAGCAACACTCTGTTGACCAACCAATGCACCACAAAAGAAATTAAAGAAGAAATTAAACAATTTCTACAATTAAATGTTAACCCCAGTACAACATACAGGAATTTATGGGATGCAATGAAAGCAGTTCTACGATGGAAATTCATAGCAATGAATGCCTCCACCCAGAAAAGAGAGCAAACTCAAATAAACAATCTAATGATGAACCTCAAACTATTAGAAAAAGAGGAGTAAGATAAACTCAAAGATCATACCAGGGAGGAAATAATAAGGATCAGAGCAGAAATTAATGCAATGGAGACAAAGAGAATAAAACAAAGAATCAATGAATTGAAGAATTGGTTCTTTGAAAGGAAAATAAAATCAACAGACCCTTAGCCAACCTTATCAAACAAAAGAAAGAAATGGCTCAAATCCATGCTATTAGGAATGAAAAAGGGGAAATCACCACAGATTCAGTGGAAATCCAAAGGATAATAAACAGGTATTGTGAAAATTTGTACTCCAAAAAGATGGAAAATCTAGAAGAAATAGATAAATTCCTAGACACATATGAACTTCCAAAGAGGATATAAAATGTTAAACAACCTGATATCAATCTGTGAAATTGAAAATGTAATTTTTAAAAAACCTACCAACAATGAAAAGCCCTGGTCCTGATGGCTTCACTGCTGAATTCTACAAAACTTTCAAAGAAGAGTTAACACCAGTACTTCTCAATCTCTTTAATCAAATTGAAAGAGAAGCAGTACTCCCCAAATCATCCCTTGAAGCAACCATTACCTTGATTCCAAAGACAGAAAAAGACCCAACCAAAAAAAAAAACTACAGACCAATCTCTCTAATGAAAATTGATGAAAAAAATCTTCAATAAAATATTGGCAAACAGAAAACAGAGAGTTATCAAGAAAATCATACACCCTGATCAAGTTGGATTTATCCCAGGGATGCAAGGCTGGTTTAACATATGTAAGTCAATAAATATAATACACTGTATTAAAAGACTCATGGACAAAAACCATTTGGTCATCTCAATAGATGCATAAAAAGCATTTGACAAAATCCAACACCTATTTATGATCAAAACCCTACAGAGAATTGGAATGCATGGACTTTATCTCAATCTAATACAAGCTATTTGATTATACAATACAATACAAGCATCATACTATGTGGGCAAAAACTGAAACCTTTTACACTAAAATCAGGAACGAGATAAGGATGCCTGCTGTCACCACTCTTGTTCAATATAGTGTTGGAAACATTAGCCATAGCAATTAGGCAAGACAAAGAAATAAAAGGAATAAAGATAGGTAAGGAAGAAGTTAAACTGTCATTATTTGCTGATGATATGATTCTCTATATAGAGGATCCCAAAAACTCAACCTGAAGACTGCTAGACTTAATTGCCAAATTTAGTAGTGTAGCTGACTACAAGGTCAATGCTCAAAAATCAACATCCTTTGTATACACAAACAACAGACTCACTAAGAGAGAAATTGGGGAGTCAATCCCTTTCACAATAGCAACCAGAAAAATGAAATACCTAAGAATCAACCTAACAAAGGAAGTGAAAGACCTCTACTCTGAAAACTATAGGACTCTGAAAAACAACATAGAAGAAAATATCAGAAAACGGAAAGACATCCCTTGTTCCTGGGTAGAGAATGAACATCGTCAAAATGGCTATAATCCCACAGCTACTATATAGATTCCATGCAATTCCAATTGAAATCCCAACACCCTACTTCACAGAGCCAGAGAAAATAATCCAAAAATTCATCTGGAACCACAAGAGACCTAGAGTAGCAAAAGCAATTCTAAGCAACCACAACATGGCGGAGGGTATTACAATCCCCAACTTAAAACTCTACTATAAAGCCACTGTGACAAAAAAAAAAAAAAAAAAAAAACTGCATAGTACTGGCAAAGTAACAGACCTGAAGACCGGTGGAATAGAAGATCCAGAAACAACTCCAGATAGACTAAGCCACCTTATCTTTGACAAAGGAGCCAAACATCCTCAATGAAGGAAAGACAGCCTCTTTAACAAATGGTGCTGGAAAAATTGCACTTTAACCTTCCAAAAAGTAAAACTAGACTTGCCGGGTGTGGTGGCTCATGCCTGTAATCCCAGCACTCGGGACGCAGAGACAGGAGGATTGCTGAGTTCAAGGCTTGCCTGGACTACATAGTGAGCTCAGAGTTGGCCTGAACTACAAAGTGAGACCCTATCTCAAAAAAAAAGAAAAAAAAAAAAAAGTAAAGCTAGACTTATCTCTTTCACCGTGTACTAAACTAAAATCACAATGTATTTGAGACTTAAACATTAAAACAGAAACAATAATCCTACTGCAAAACAGGTTAGGTAAAACTCTTGGAAACATTGATTTAGGCAGAGACTTTATGAACAAAACCTCTATAACACAAGAAAGAATCAACAAATGGGATCTCATCCTATTAAAAAGTTTCTGCACAGCAAAAGAAACCACTGGCACTGCTAAAAGTCAACCAACAACATGGGAAAACATCTTTACTAGCTGTTTATCAAAGAGCTACTATCTAGAATATATAAAGAACTTAAATTAATCCCCCCAAGTTTAAAGACCCAACTCAAAAAATGGGCATCTAACATGAACAGTCACTTCTCAGAGGCAGAAGTCAAAGCAGCCAAGAAGCATATGAAGAAATGTTCAACATCACTGGTCATTCGAGAAATACAGATGAAAACAACACTGAGATTTCATCTCACTCCACAAAGAATGGCTGCTACTGTGAAATCAACCAGCAATAAATGCTGGTGAGACTGCAGAGAGAAAAGAACCCTTCTCCACTGTTGGTGGGATTGTAGATTTGTACAACCACTGTGGAGATTCCTCAGAAAACTAGGATTAGATGTCCCAGTTGACCCCGCTATTCCCCTGCTAGGAATATACTCAAAGGAATGAAAAGATTCATATTGTAAAGACATATGTACACCCGTGTTCATAGCAGCTCAGTTTGTGATAGGCCAATCTTGGAAACAACCCAGATGCCCATCAACTGGAGACTGGATAAAGAAAATGTGGTTTTTCTATTAAGTGGAGTATTACTCTTGCATAAAGAATCACAGGTTTCATTCATTTATGTGCAAATGGGTACACCTTGAGGACGACTAGTAAGTGAAATAAATAGATCACAGATATGTAAAAATCATATCTTTTCTCTGGTATGAGATCCTGTCGATATAAATGAGTTCTAAATGTTTGATAGATTTTGTAAAATAGGAAATATTCAAAGGGAATGTAGTAGGGGAATGTAATGAGGGGAAAGAATAAATATGATTTGGAAAGAAAAACAAATAGCATGTATATAAGAGGTGAGAGGTTGTGGGTAAAAATGAGAATGAACATGTGTCATATACTGGTACAAATTCCCCAATGTTGAGTGCGATTGTGAGTTGTATATAAAATGTACCAATAAAGAATTCAATTTTTAAAAAATAGTTTTAACTTCCTCTCAGTAAGAAATGAAAATTTTAAAATAAGTGTAAATCAATAATAATAACCAACATTGAGCATTCCCTATATACCAGTTAACGTGATCATACAATTCTCCAAATTATGAAGTAAGTAAAATTATTGTTTTTATGGTTTAGAATCTATTTAGATTGAATTTAAATGAATAAACACTTCTCAAAAGAAGTATAAATATGGGCCAGAGATTTAACTCAGTGGTTCTGGCTCCTGCCTAGCAACTGCAAGGTCCCTGGTTTTATCCCCGGTAACCACATACAGCAATACCACAACCAGTAATCAGTACCACAATGCTGGGCATGATGGCTCACGCCTATAATCCCAGCACTCAGGAGGCAGAGGTAGGAGGATTGCTGAGTTTGAGGCTTGCCTGGGCTACACAGTGAGCTCAGGGCCAGCCTGAACTGCCAAGTGAGACCATTAAAAAAAAAAAAAAGCAGTACAAATAGCCAATAAATACGTGAAAAAGTACTCATTATTGCAGGCCATCAGTGAATTGCAAATTGAAAGTACAGTAGATATCACCTTAGCCCAAAAAGGATAGCCATCATCAAAAAAATCTAACAATAACAAATGCTGGTGAGGATGTCATAGAAAAGAAACTCTACTGCATTATTTGTGGGAATGTAAACTAATAAAACCACTCTGGAAATCAGTGTGGCAATTCCTCAAAAAACTAAAACTAGAAGTTTCATTTTACCCAGCTATCCCTTTCCTAGGTATCTTCCCAAAAGAGTTAAAATCACCATATTTCGCCGGGTGTGGTAGCTCACACCTGTAATCCCAGCACTCGGGAGGCAGAGGCAGGAAGATTGCTGAGTTCCAGGTTTGCCTGGGCTACATAGTGAGCTCAGGGCCAGCCTGAACTACAAAGCAAGACCCTGTCTCAAAAAAAAAAAAGAAATCACCATATTTCAGGAATACATGCATACTAATGTTTACAGCAGCATAGTTGATAACAGCTAGATCTCATAATGGTATATATGTCCATCAGCAGATAAATGGATAAGAAAAAGGTGGTATTTATACATGATAGAGAAAGATAATCTTGAGGCATTCATAGATAAGTGGATCCAATTTAAGAACATAATGGTAAGTGAAATAAGGCAGATACACATAGTTTGTCTTATATGAGAAACACAAACAAAATAGGAGAGTTCAAATACTTCCCCAAATTAAAATTTTATTTTCTTAAAAATATTTTAAAATTTATGTTAATTGCTTTCATTTATACTGCTAGTTTATCTTAGTTCATAGAAGAGAGAAATGGGTGTTCTTATGTTTCTATTTGTTAGAATCTTTTTGGTTTATGTCTTATACTCAAGTAACTTCTCTGAAAATGATGACACACGGCATAATAATTTACTTGGTTAAGAAATTTTGTTTTATTTTTTCAGAAAATATTTTTCAAAATAAGCCTGAGACTTGGAGAAGTATCTTGTTTAAGGTGACACGTAGAGAGTGAACCCCACCCACACCCTCCTTCCTCACCCACACAAAGCACCTCTTCTCCAGGAGGCCCAGGAGCCCTCACAGCGTTCAGAAAGAAGCCTTGCAGGGAGACAGGATTTATAATTGTTATCAGGGAGTTGAGCAGGTCCCTTCATACAGGGAAGTTATAGGGCTGCTTCTATTTTCCAACAACTTCAGAAGGAAACATTTTCCAGGCAAAATAGAGAATATAAAAACAATGAGAAAGAATCCTATCCCTGACAACTAATTTCAAATAACCTAATAAATATTTTGAGTGGTTCAAGAGTCTGAGCCAGACGCTGTCATTCTAAACTATTTTTTGTGTCATTATGGTGAGAACCCATCATAGCATCTCAGTATCCTAAATGCATTAAATATGAATTTTCTTTTGAACTTTTATTTTCCTAAAAGAAAACTTCCTTGCCTGTATAAGGAAAGGGGAAGAGTAAGAGACAGGTGAGGAAGGAGAGGGGAATGAAAAAGAAGAAAATGGAAACATTCCAAAGGGTATTAGAAACAGAAACATTTGGGTTTTCTATCTCTGTGTGTGTGTCTCTCTCAATCTCTCTGTCTCTTTCTGTCTCTGTCACTGTCTCTCTGTCTCTGTCTCTCTCACACACACACATATGCACACACACACACACACAGCATCAGCTCTGTTAAGTGCTTCCCTCTAGTGTCTAAAATGTTGAACAGAGTTGTTCTCTGAAAAAATAAATCTTCGTTAATTCAGTCCTTTTGCAGCTCCAGAACCCAGCCAGCCTTACTTTTCATTATAATCAAAAAAAAGGTTTACAAAATTAAAATAAGTACCCAGTTTGAATATACCCTTACAAACTGTAGATTATTGCTGTTTATTTCAAAGTGACTTAAATTATTTTCTCAGGTAGGTAGGTAAAGAAAGTTAGATCTTTTCCGAAGAGTAAGGTGATCAAAGATGGAGGGGCTGGAGATTTAACTCAATGGTTCTGGCGCCTGCCTAGCAAGGGCAAGGTCTGGAATTCAATCCCAGCAACCACACACCACAGTGCAGGCTGTGGTAACTCATGCCCACCAGCAATCAGTACCACACACCACAATCCAGGGTTTAGTGGCTCATGCCTGTAATCCCAGCACTCAGGAGGCAGAGGCAGGAGGATTGCTGAGTTCGATGCTTATCTGGGCCACATAGTGAGTGCAGAACCAATCTGAACTACAAAGCAAGACCCTGTCACAAAAAAAAAGAGGGAAGGAGAATAGATAGGAGGGGAAGGACAAATAAAAAGAATCAAAAATTATGTACATGTATTATTAATTTTAACAATCTTAAATTATTAAATTATCTTACATTATCAGCTTCCATGATAAGCATAATAATTATGTACTGCAGCATGTACTCATCAAAAAGCCCAAAAATGAAACTGAATCTTCACAAATCTAATTAAGTCACTTCACATTGAATATACTGGTATATTTCTATTACTTTCCTGAAAACTTTTAGTGTAAAGATTTGGCTCTTTTTTAAATTTTTTTAGTTGGTTATGTGTTGGTTTAGCATGAGTTTGGTTTTTTGTGTGTTTTCTTCTTACAATTTTAGCTAAAATTTTTCACTTCTAAATCTTTATTTACAACTGATAAGCCTTGACTCTTACTGTCTACTAGAATAATTAAGATTGCAACCTGAAAGCAATAAACAAAATAAATATTCAATCACTTCAGGTATGTCTTGATGTCAAATGGAAGGTAATTTATGGTCCAGAACAATCCATAAGATTAAACAAAGCCAGCACAACCAGTAGCTTGGGGATAAATATTGTATTTAACAAGAAGGAAAAAATAGAGACATTAGCATTGCTAAGTGCTCTGTTAGGTGGATAGTAGGGTCAAAAGAAGACTTAAGTGGTATCAGCAGTGTGAGAAGTCTTAAGTTCCAGAGGTTTGGGGCTGAATGACTGTTTGCAAGCACCCAGTTATTTTATTCAGCTTCTTGTTTCACTAAAGACTCTGCTATCACTTGGCCCAAAGATGGCAGGGCTCCTTTAACAACTCTTAGTAGAAATAGAAGACAAGGCTACACTACATAACCACATTTTCCAGATGATTCTTTATTTTCCTAGTATGGAAAAAGGCTGGAAATTGTTCATACATGTGCTATGGTTTGTAAAAACTCTGGTGTAGAACAAGATAATGGGCCAAGGCTTATCTGGTTTTAAGGAGAAAATTGAGACACTAGACTCAACACCAGAGACCTTCCTTGGAGCTGGGTACTGTTTCAACATCATCACATAGTTCCCCTTATCTAGTCCTTCCAAGGAATGATTCTGTCTGAGCCTTCAGGCTCCCTCTTTTGCCAGGAGAGAACAGAAGCATGGAGATATAGGACATTTGACCCCGGTTTACCTGTTGAGGGAGGGACGGGATATTAATCTTAAAACTAAAAGCATAGCTGTTCATAACCAGCTACTTTGGGTAATAATCTACTTTCAATTATTTTTTTTTTAATTAAAGAGTATTTTCCCCTCTGCCAGTGCACTTACTATTTATTAATCAGCAGCCTTTTTAGAGATTTACAATTCCATACTTTAATCTGGCTTATAGTTTTCTCACCCCCAACTTCTGCAGTAGAATTTATCTGATGGGACCATAAACACACTTTTTTTTTTTTTTTTGAGACAGGGTCTCGCTTTGTAGTTCAGGCTGGCCCTGAGCTCACTATGGTGCCCAGGCAAGCCGCCGCGAACTCAGCAATCCTCCTGACTCTGCCTCCCGAGTGCTGGGATTACAGGCGTGCGCCACCACGCTCGGCACTGTGGTATGTGGTACCGACTGCTGGTGGGCATGAGTCAGCACGCCCAGCATTGTATGTGGTTACCAGGATCGAACTCAGGACCCTGCGCTTGCGAGGCAGGCGCCGGAACCACTGAGCTAAATCTCGGCCCATAAACACACTTTTGTCTTTCAATCAGTGATGATATCAGAACAGAGAAGAAAAATGTGCACATTTATATTTTTTAAAATTTGGCCAGGCTAGGCATGGCGGCCCACACTTGTAACGGCAGCACTCAGGAGGCTGAGGCAGAATAATTGGTGCAAGTTTGAGGTGAGCCTGGGCTCCATAATAAGACATTTTTTTCAAAAGAAAAAAATCTCCCCAGGTAGTTCACTAACCCAAAAAAGGTAATGCAGATTTCAATCCAACTAAGAAGCACAGCTGACTCCATTGGCTATGGTTAAATTTGTGAGATCCAATGGATGATAAATGAGGGGTTGTTCTGGTGTGTAGCTGCTAACAAGCAACAGAGCATCACAATACAATGCGAATGGAAAAGTATAAAAAGTGACTGACTCGGATTTTGCAAGATTCAGTCATGAAGTCTTACAGGATGCTACAGTCTACGTAGCAAAGCTCAGGTGTGTGTTTGAGAGATCTTTATAACCACTTAAAACAAGACAGGAGCTGACCTGATCTGGGTCACCCCCATCAGAGTCATGTGTACACATTTCTGTGTCCTGCTTGGACAAACTTCACTCGTGGTACATCCGGGGACAGGGAATTAAAGATTAAAGAACAGAATCTGTCATTTGCTCCCATAACTCTTGGTCACTCCCATGCTGAAATTCATAGGACTCTCTGAAAAACTGATTTCATCTGTGAACCATAGTACTTTAATGATCCTTTTTAAGATGGACTATTCAATTTTTTTTTTTGCTTTGCAAAGCTCCTGTGCAATAAAAGTGGCATTAGAAGAAAGTCTGTTGAGTTTAAAAATTAGTTGAGTAAAACTTCTAGTTTCCCATCCAACCTGCTTCAAGTAACAAGTAGAATGTTGAACCTGAGGTAACTGTGGACCCCTGAGTGATGAAGAGGAGTCACTAATGTAAGTCCATCATTTGACAAATGTGCTACTCTGGTGAGGGGCTGATAATGGAAAAACTGTAGGGAGGGATGGAAGATATATAAGAAATCTTGGTGCCTCTGTATAATTGTGCTAAAAATGCATTTCCAGATAGGCAAATAGTGGATCTTCTCTTTGATATGAGCACCTGTAGATGCAAATGAGCTCTAGAAAGTATCACAGTTTTTGTGGAATGGGAAATTTCCGAAGGAAATTTGGTGTGGGAATGTAATGAGGGAAAGGAATAAATGATTCTGAAAGAAAATAAAAGAGTATGTATATGGGGGGGGAGGTGTGAGTGGGTAGATATAGTAAAAATGAGAATTAACTTGTGTCATATATTGGTACAAATTCCCCAATGTTATGTGTAATTGTAAGATGTATATAAATTGTACCAATAAAGAATTCAATTTTTTAAAAGTGCATTTCCGTAAACTATACTGTACTTTTTCTAAACTCGGTTATGCAAACACATGGAGATTAAATAACACCATCCTGAACATTCCTAATTGCATGGATTTGAGTCTTTTCTTTCCTTTTCTAATAAGGATGGTTAAGGGTTTGTAGTTTTATTTAATCACTCCAAGAACCAACTCTTCAGTTCTCAGGCATGTTTTATAGTTTCTATCTACTGAAATTAAGACTAAACACTGTTAACATTTATTTTATGTGCCAAGGTTAAGCTCTGTCTTGTGAATCTCCTTGAAGCTCTGACAAATGTTCTGGGCACCAGATGCTTTGACTGTTAATTTCTTGAATAATAATCCTTATTCTAAACACTTTGCCTCTTTGGACGTCAGAGAGACTCCAGCTAATGTTTAGTCCATGCCTGGTTGTCGCCAGCTACCATACCAACCATTCATAGCTATATGTTGATATGAGTTCTTTGTCTCATGAAGGTGTGAGTAGGGAGCAGTCTTCTAATGTTAAAGGATGCATTTAGCTTAAATACATTCCCTATCTCCACATGTTTTGACAGTAGACACCATTTTCAAATATTTGAAGATTCAGTTGAAAAAGAAAACAAGACTCAGGGAAACATTTAGTGGACTTTTCGTTTTGCCCCATCATTATGTAAATAATCCTCATTATTTTTAAAATCAATTTGGGAATAATAATGAGAAATTTTAATCCTAGGACTTTATTATTTATTGCTGTGTAATTTCCCAGCATCTCATCATGTCAGAATGTAAGCCCCTGGATGATGCCTGTATTATAGCATGTACGAAATGAAGGGATTTATTTTAATTGATTGCCTTTTAATCAGAAAGGTGCTTGTGCAATGAAGAATTATCAGTGGACATCTCCCCAAGCCCAACCTCTGAAAGAAATGGGTCACGGGCTGTCTTCCACTCTGCAGTGGCCTGAGGTCAGAGAAGCCAAAGGGGCAGGTTTTCTAGTGATATGTCCCCCATGGAAGTTAAGTTGCCAGTAGCATTTTGGCCCTGGGGCTCTCAGCACTGGGAAAGCAAACTTTGTGCACATTTCCTCGTGCCTCTGCTCTCGGGTCTTTATTGAGCAACAAAAGCTGCATGGAAAGTGGCACATTTCCACAGCAGATGTACAGAACAAGCCAACCACACTGTGCCACCAGTTCAGCCATTTGGTAAGACAGGTCCCAGAGCAGAAAAGTTAGAATTTTTTAAAGAGAAATATGCCACGTGAGATCAGCTGGTCCCTCTAAGTAAACACTGCAGCACAAACCGCAGTCACTAAGAGTCTAAAAACATCCTTTTGTGGCACCTGCTTTTGCTTCACAGGCAGCTTGTCCCAAATGCTGTTGGCGTCACTTGGCCCTGTGGAAGCCAGGACTTGACATTCCACACTGTGGCTGGAAGGGGTCCCCCAGCCCGCAGCTTTGGACAGCAGAGCAATAGTAAAAATAATACTGATAGCACTAAAACAGAGACCACTGCCAGCTGAGTTCACCTGAATTTATTCCTCCATGATCTCTGAAAGATAGGAATTCTTTTCTTCGCATTATACAGGAGAAAATCAAGGCACAGAAACTGTAAATAACCAGCTCTTTAACATAGAACCAGAAGAGACTCAATTAGACTAAATTCAACCAAGTCAGCCCTACCTTCCTCAGAGAAGGGGATTGAGAGACAGCACGGAGGGCATATTTATTCCCACCTCCAGCTGCAGTCAGGCTAAGTCTGCTCCGACTCTGGCCTGCTGTATTTCCCATGTCTGGAGCTGCAGAATCCTCCTGCAGTGTCTTCTCCTCCAGCCTGTCCAAGCGCCACCCCTATGGGCTACAGAGCACCTGCTGTGCTAGGCATGCTGACAGGGCCCGCAGAGAGTTCCTTTTAATCCTTGAAGTCCTCCCTTCCCCACTTTACAGATGAGAAAGCTGAAGGTTAGAAAGTCTACTGCTTGTGGCAAGAGTAGTCTTCGCTTTAACTCCAGAGATGATTCAGAGGCAGTTAAAAGTACAGACGATCTGAATGCACAAATAAAATTCTACTTCTACCACCTACCAAATATGCAAACTGGGACAAAAATCTAGCCTTTCCATGCTTTGAATCCTGCATAGAAAAATGGGTAAAGAAACCAACCTATGTTATAATGTTGCGGGGATGAGTGAGTTACTATGGGCCAGGGCTGGGCACTGTGACTACTGTGCAGGAAACTATGTACCTATCTGTGGATACTGTCTGTGATTTTACAAAGCATCAGTCATCTCAAGGTCTGTCACTGTGCAATCCTACTTCTCGCCAAATTCCAGATTTCCCTCTGAATGCATCCAAGTCCTCTGCAGGCCTCCTTTCCATACGATGTTCTTCTCTGAGACACAGCATTGAGTGTCCGCTCTTGGGAAGCTCTTCTGCCCTCTTGAGGGCACAACCCTTTATATCAAAAAGACGGAGGGTTGGTTAGATGGAAATTCAGTTTTTTCTATTTATAGGAAATTCATTTTTTTCTATTTATGTGAAACTT
>PVIC010043419.1:0-15461 GCA_004025085.1 Thryonomys swinderianus | reverse complement strand
GCAGCTCACTCTGCAGTTGCATCTGTACCTTACAGTGAGCGAAGGTCACCGTGTACTGGGCGTCCTTGCTCTGCGGGGACGGCACGTCCGGGTCCACCACGGGGGCAGCCACGGTGGACTCACACTGGTCCCAGAACGTGTACTGACAGAAGACAAAGTTTGACAGGCTCAAGGGTAGCCCAGTTGCCTCTTTGATTTTTACCTGCAGAGATTAAAAAATGCACATATAACTCCTACGGAAGAGATGTGACACTATACACTCTTTGCTGCACTTATCACAAATGTAAAAGCAGGTGATGAAGTAAATCCACCATCCCTTTGATATCTGAAAATATACGAGATCATTTCCTCAAGGGCTCTATCCATAACCAAATCTGTACGATTGCTCCCTGCTACCGTATCTAAACTTTTCAATGCACACACATTTCCTCATGACTAAATTTCTGATATATGTGTGAACTTTACTACAAAATTGTAATTCACTGAACAATATACACTCTGCATGCAGATACAGAATCGGCCTGCTGGATCAGTGGCTTCTGCTTTGGTCCACTTCACCAAAGCAGATTAAGCACACGTGCAAGGAAAAAAAACTGTGTTGGTGTTCAACAATACAGACTTTTCTCTTGTAATTCTTCCTTAAATAATATAGCATAAATAACAGCTACTCTCATGACCTTAGGTATTATAAGTGCCCTAGAAGCTAAAGTTATGTTAGGGTATCTGGTTATGGTAGCATATTATAGGTCCTGTGCAAATACTACAGTTTTGTTTTGTTTTGTTTTGTTTTTTGAGACAGGGTCTCGCTTTGCAGTTCAGGCTGGCCCTGAGCTCACAATGGAGCCCAGGCAAGCCTCGAACTCAGCAATCCTCCTGTCTCTGCCTCCCGAGTGCTGGGATTACAGGCATGAGGCACCACGCCCGGCAATACTGCAGTTTTTATATAAGGGACTGAAGCATCTGTGGATTCGGGTATCTGCCAGGCCTCCTAGGACAACATCCCATGGTTACTGAGGGAGAAATAGTTATATTTAAAAAAATATGTGTCTGTGCGCGTGCTTTTTGAATTTTATGTATCCGTTTGAAAAAGTACTCTCCACTGCCAGATAATTCAATTTTTACTACACTGGATGGAAAAACGCTCCTAATTATTTCTATGGAATGAGTTTGCGTAAAGAAGCCACTGACAGGGCAGCCTCCTGGGTCCTCTCACCCGGCACGTCAGCTTTTTGACCCGGTGAATGACCTCTCCGCTGCCGTCCACGACCTCCAGGCTCCCGCTCTCGCTGGAGTTCTCCGAGGAGTCGTCCTCCACCGCACGCTCCGGGACGGCTCCGGTGACGCGCATCACCTCCACGTGGAGGCGGCCCGCAACCTGGGTCAAGGAAGCGGAGCACCAAGGAGTTACGAGGCATCGCACGGGCACCTGGGCTGCGACAGACCCTCATGGCGACTGCTGGGCCTCTCCAGTCACGGAAACCTGCGGCTCCCAGAGTCCAGCCTGTGTCCTGGACCCCGTCCTGCCGTACTCTGACTAAAACTAGCTTGGGACCATCCTTCCTCAGGACAGACTGGGGAGCTGTTGTATGCTTCTGCGATCCCCCTACTTTCCCTGTCTGTGTACACACTCCTACATACATTCAGTTGACCACATGCTCCCTTAACTTATTCGCTGGATCAGACATGTGGCTTCATGAGACAGACAAAGACACGGGCATGGTCAGGGGATAACTACATGGTCAAGTGAGGAAAGACGAAGAAGCCAAAACCCAGAGAGAACAGCGTAAACCAGGTGCTCAAACACAAACTGGGGTTCACGAGGAAGAAGAGCAGACCCATTCCAGGAAGGACGGCCCGGACTAAGCCACACAGATGTGAAGAAACAGTTTTTTAAAGACCTGCTTTTGTTAAAAGGCTTTACATTTCCTCACTGACATGGCAGTTCTGGACAGAAGCCAGTTCAACAATGTTCCTATTAAAGCTGCTTGCACAGAACTGAGTTAGAGGACAAGGGTTATCCTCCAGCCTGAACTGCACGGCCAGTCCACGCCTCAGAAACCAACAACAAACACCTGTTATCCTGAAATGTGTCTGATTTCAGCTCAGTTCATTTGTCCCCGTCTGAGGTTGTCATGACTTGCTGGGGTGTCGGGGCTGTGAACAGTGAAGGTTTTCTCTGAAAATACGTCAGACCCCGAGTCTACACAGCAATCAGCACTGGCATCCACAGTCCGAGAGGAATTAGTTGATGGTGTTTGACAAGCGAGACAAATACGAAGGAAGTTACGAGGGTGGGGAGGAAATAAGACAACTCAGCTAGAAAGGAATGGCTCATATGCCTTCTCCAATGTTTCTTTTTTGAGAACCAAATACATTTTCAGTGTAATTTCAGAGGGATGCATGTAATACTCAAAGGCTACCTCAGACCCCAGATTAACATTCCTGAGCAAGGCCCTCAGCCACTCAACCCCTCTGTGTGCTTTCCTTTTTTCTTTTTTTTTTGAGACAGGGTCTCGCTTTGTAGTTCAGCTGGCCCTGAACTCACTATGTAGCCAGGCAAGCCTCGAACTCAGCAATCCTCCTGTCTCTGCCTCCTGAGTGCTGGGATGACAGGCGTAAACCACTACACCCGGCACTGTGGTATGTGGTATTGATTGTTGGTGGGTGTGAGTCTCCACGCCCAGCATTGTATATGGTTATTGGGGATCGAACTCAGGACCTTGCACTTGCGAGACAGGCGCCGGAACCACTGAGCTAACCTGCCGCCCCTCTGTGTGCTTTCAAGACAGGGTCTCGCTTTGTGGTTCAGGCTGGCCCTGAGCTCACTATGGTGCCCAGGCAAGCCGCCGCGAACTCAGCAATCCTCCAGTCTCTGCCTCCCAAGTGCTGGGATGACAGGCGTGAGCCACCACGCCCGGCATTGTGGTATGCGGTGTTGATTGTTGGTGGGCGTGTCTCCACGCCCAGCATTATATGTGGTTACCGGGGATCGAACTCAGGACCTTGCACTTGTGAGGCAGGCGCCGGAACCACTGAGCTAACCCTCCGGCCCGTGTGCTTTCTTAATGTGGGAAAAGCCAAGCTGCTCACTGCACAGAGTGTCTGAGGAGGGTCACTGCAATGGAGATGAGCTCTGGATTTATCCCACAAGCGCAGGGTGGGGAACTCAAGTCTACTTCCCAGTTTTGCTGCGGGGTGAATATCATCTTATTCCTACTCTGCTCTAAGAATCACAAGAAAGAACTTGGGAGGTTCAAGTTTGTACGGCACACACGATAAGCTAGGAAGGAAGGGTATTAACTAGAAATAAAAAGACAGGTGACAAAATGGTCAATTTTTTTAAAAAGCTTGAATTTTGCCAGGAATGGTGGTGTACACCTGTTTTCCCAGCATGTGGGAGGCCAAGGCTGGGGTATTGCTGTGAGTTCAAGCCCAGCCTGGGGTACACAGTAAGTTCACGGCCGCCCCGAGCTACACAGTGAGACCCCGTCTCAACAGAAACCTTGAGCTTTAACATTATCCTACTGAAGGTCAATGTATCTAAACAAGTGAAGTATGAGCATGGAGGAAGAAGGGTGATAACGATGGGTCACACAAGCTTATTTTGCTGAATACTTTGGATCTTGAAATAATCTTCCCAAGTTGTATTTTTTTTTCTTTTTTTTTTTTGCTTTTTTTTGGAGACAGGGTCTTGCTTTGTAATTCAGGCTGGCCCTGAGCTCACTATGGTGCCCAGGCAAGCCGCCGCGAACTCAGCAATCCTCCTGTCTCTGCCTCCCGAGTGCTGGGATGACAGGCGTGAGCCACCACGTCCGGCATTGTGGTATGCAGTGTTGATTGTTGGTGAACGTGTCTCCACGCCCAGCATTATATGTGGTTACCGGGGATCGAACTCAGGACCTTGCGCTTGCGAGGCAGGCGCCGGAACCACTGAGCTAACCCTCCGGCCCCCCCAAGTTGTATCTTGTAGAGGCCCAGGAAGGAATCAAAGTACAAGATTACCTGTAAAAAGAGAAATTAATATGGCCCACAAAGCTAAGTAAAGACTCCAATTTGATTAAACAAAAGCTTATGTGACAAATATAAAAATGTGCTATGATTTCTTTTGAGACTATGACTTCGCTCTGTTTCTAATACCAGTTTTAACACAGAAAACCGAATGCAGACCACTGACCATCCACCCTAGTTTCCTGAACTTCCTTGAAACAGCCTTGAAATCGGCAAAGCTCCGTTTTCCGAGGCAGGCCTGCCCTTACCTCCCCCTGCTGGCTGATGATGGGGACTGCGTACTGCAGCTTCACGTCGCAGAAGAGGCACTCCAAGAACACATTGGCCACCCCGATCAGGTTGTGGTTCTCCTGGGCTTCGTAGAAAGGGTCCCCGCGTTTCCCACACAGTCTCTTTGCCTGAAGGGTGGGAGGAGCCAGTGGGTGAGTCACAGCAACTTAAGTTATAATATTTAAAACCAGCACTTGAACAGATTGTAAAGAAAGTAGTCGCTAGAAATAGATAGAAGGTAAAATCAGAATCAGATCCATCAGGAGAGGAAAGGAAGCGATCCCGGGTGGAGGGTGGAGGCTCCTCCTTCTACCCCGGTTCCCTTCCCGGCCCCTGTCCCTACCCCTTCCCCCCCAGGCCTCTTCCACTTCGATGGCTGTGCCTCGCCTCATCTCCTTTTTATTACTAATGTCCAAAAAATTGATTATGTGCCTAAAATTACTTTGCGAATCTGCCCAGCTGCAGCCATAGCTAGGGGTGCGTGAACATAAGCTACTGAATACAAACTCTGTACTGGATCCAACCAAATTGATTTTTCAAGACGCCGACAAAACAGCATGTAAATTTACTTTGCTCCACTTCATTTCCCTTGAAATGTAGTAAAAACAAGGCCAAATAAGAATCTGCTGCATGTTCTCTTCATTCTGCTCCCATCTGTGGACACCACAGGTCCAAGCAGCAGCGCCCCTTTTGAGATCATTTTACTTTGTCACCGGTGGCTGTGTGCACACGAGCGTGTTCTCAAGATCAGGTCATTTGTATTCTTTGCTTTTATTATAACCACATCCCCTTTCTGTTTAGTCTCCTTTACCTCCGGGATTTTTTCCTTCCACTCTTGATAAAGGTCTCTCATATCAATCAGTTTATTCTCCAGCTTCTCGATGGTCCACACCTGGGTGCTCTTCCCCTTCCTCCTCACCTGGATGGCGGGCTCGCTCACTATCAGGCCTCTCTGCAGAAAGGACAGGACCAAGTGACACGGGCGTCGGAACTTTTGGTTTTCGCTGCCCCATGTACACGCAGCAGGAAGTTCGTAAAACACAGAAATGCATACGGAAGAAGCTAAAATGCTACCACCTAGGGGATTTTACTGTTTTTTTTTCTATCTTCTATGCATATGTGTGCAGAGAATTTTTATCATAGCCAAGACCAAAAAGAAAATATAGTATCATATCATCATCCTCTTTTTTTTTATATTCTGGTTATTTTCTTGTCATTCAATAATCTTTCAAACATGTTTTTAATGGCAACATAGGAATTCATGATACGAATTTACCACATGGATTTGACTATCCTGTTGCTCAACATAGTAGCCATTTCAAATTCTATTATAAAGGCCACTATAAAAGACACTGTTATGCAGTCATAAATCTTTATGTATATCTCTATGCTGTATACTTGAAGTAAATTTCTCATTACTTTCTCTCTGAATTACATTAAAAAAACCCACTAATATCTAGCCAGTCTAATAAAATACTCTCTGACTCACTTTTAATTTGCTTGCTAAGAAGAAAAAATGTTTTCTTCCAAGTGACTTGTTAACAGAAGGATTCTCCAAATGGTTGCAAAGAGGTCTGTGTACGTAAAGACAGGCATCACAGATATTCTGCTTTCTTATAGAATGACTCTTAAAAAGATACAGTAACAGGGTAGCGGTACATGCCTGTAACCCCAGCTAATCGGGACGCCGAGGCAAGAGGTTCTCGTGTTTGGGCCCAGCCCGGGTGATGAGTAAGACTGTGTCTTGAAGTAAAAAATAAAATGAGTCAGGGATATAGCTTAACAGAAAGGCATAGTGTTCTATCCCCAGTACAAGAAAACCGAAAGACACCCAGCAAACAAACCTATAACAAAACAGGCACCTATTCTCTATTTCAGAAGTGGGGACAATGTGTACATAAAAGCAGACTTACACATACTGCTAGCTTCACTGTTCCTTTAAAAGGTTTAAATTACCTAGTCCTTTAGTCACCAAAGTTCTGTATATTCTGCTTATAACATATCTAAGGGCATTATTTATTTTAGTCTTATTATTTTATCATTTCACGAAGTGTTTTAAATAGGATTCGTACCATGTAGCTTTAGAGTTAAAAAGAATAAACACCTTGGCCCGAGTTAGGCTCTTGCAGGGCTGACGTGTGGAGTCTGGTCCACACTGTATGTGTTGTTCTTGTTTTCTACGCACTCTCACCTTTCTATTGGCACTGAGGTTGGCAGCAGGGATCTGAAGGGTCACTTGGTAATCGGTGAGTCTGCTCATCTCCTCAGCTAAGAAGTTTGCCTCCCGCACCAGCGTATTTGCTTTAACTAGCTGCTCCCGTAGTTTCGCCAGGCTTTGCCGGAAGAGCTCATCCCTGCGGTGCCGCAGAAAAGAAAATGAGCACACGAGAGCAAACGGCAAGCCCATCTCTGCGTGAGTAGCCTTGTTAGAAAACGCCGGAAGGCTCTTTCAGGCAGCGGTTTGAGCTGGGTCGCCAGGCATCTCGGATCCCGTCCTCCGCGCTCACACGGAGGGTCAGCATGTTGGGGTGCACTGCCGGGGAGGAGGGCGCAGTGACTGCAATAAAAACCAGGTTTCAGGGTGGGAGACAGGCCAGTGGTAGAGCCTGGGATCGGCATGGGGCAGGAAGTGAGGCCCTGGTTTCAATCCCAAGTGCGAAAATCAAATTATAAATTATAAACTTTAAAAAAAAATTGCTTCAGAGGCTGGGGATTTAGCTCAAGTGGTACCACACCTACCTTGGAAGCACAAGAGCCCAAATTCGATCCCAGTACAAAAAAAAAAAAAAGTGCTGGATTTTGATAGGAGGATTCAAACAAACAAACAAAAATAAATAAAAACACATCTAGGAAATGAAATGATGATTTAATGGGCCGGAGATTTAGCTCAGTGGTTCTGGCACCTGCTTCGCAAGTGCAAAGTCCTGAGTTCAGTCCTGGTAACCACATACCATGTTGGGTGTGGTGATTCACACCCACTAGCCATCAATACCACAGAGCACAGCGCCGGGCGTGGTGGCTCACGCCTGTCATCCCAGCACTGGGGAGGCAGAGACAGGAGGATTGCTGAGTTCCAGGCTTGCCTGGGCTACACAGTGAGCTCAGGGCCAGCCTGAACTACAAAGCGAGACCCTGTCTCAAAAAAAAAAAAGGAAATGATGATTTAAGACTTTTGGGTAATGCAGGATGCGGGCAGGTGAGAAATCTGAAGCAAGAAGACAGGGGTTGCCATGATTTTTCCTTGGGGGTCAAAGTCCTGCTGGGTGCCTACAGCAACAGGACTGCTTTTACCAACTCTGCACAATAGCACTCGTGGAACAAAATGTGACACTGAGCTCAGCCAAAGTCCTATGATGTATCCCTTCAGCCCCTTGTCTTTTGCTTCCGCCACACTGTCCTAGGAACAGCTTTTCGTTTATTTGAATAATGATTTGACTGGGCTGCAAGTGCTGCTTGGGGAGGGACTGCCATTTTTTGCTCACCACAACACCGAGTTCCTGGCCAAGGGCATGGCTCAGGAGGAAATTTTAAATTCCCACTGTACGAAAGAAAAGAGCTCTGTGGATTTTGTTTTCGCATCTGGTTTCAAAGAACCCAGTGCAGTGACCGCCCTGTGTCTTGCGTGCAGTTTCTCTGTCCTGCCCCAGATTGAACTCCATCCTTTCTCCATGGGCAAAAGATGAGCTCAGATCTTCTGAATCTGGGCTCCTCACCGCCCCAGAAACAGCACAGGAGGAGGCGCACTGTGAGGGTGCGTGTGTCACCACATTGGTGCTCCCCGAAAACATTTCCACTCTGCCAGTCCAGGCATGGTTCTCAGTAAGCTCAGCCTCTCTCTTTTTCCTCTATATCCAAAGCCTTTTCAACCCTTCCTTTGAAACAGCTCAGAAGTGTCTGTTTGTTTTTTCAGGCATTTCTACAAGACAGACCTAACTCCTGCCTGCCCCGGGGCGTCCACGGCTCCAAGTCTGCTCCCGCACAGACGCTGCAGACGCTCAAGTCTGCGACACACACCCCACGGGCCCTCACTCAGACTTCTGGATTTAATCCAGTTTCTCTAGACACCACCCTTCACACGAAATTCTCTCAGAACCTCCCTTTTCTCCTTTGCTTTCCGTTTGTCAACTGGCCTGTCCGAAACGCTCTGCTATCAGCTAGGGCTGTTGCTGGGGGCAAGAGTGTGCACTTGGCAATATATAAATAAATACATGGTCCTCCTACCTTCTCTCTGCCTGTTCCGATGCAACCTTTTAATTTCACTTCAAATCCTGTGTATCCTTGAAAAATCTCCGCAAAACACTAACATCCCTGGGGTCTTATCTTTCACCAGTCATCAAACTCACTGAATGCTCTTGCTTATACAGTGAATTCACACTCGTCAGTTCAAATGATACCTGCTAAGGATCTACCTTGCACCAACATCACTCTAGGTGCTAGCGATAGTTCAGTGAACAAAACTTTCCAGGAGAGAGGAGAAAAAGCAAACAAACAACCATAAAGTCATTGCACTTCCTATTGTTAGATGAAACTTTAGTTTAATGTCATTAAATATTATACTTTGCTTCATCTATACTATATCCTAAGTGTGTAAAGAGAATACACTACACTGGTAACTTTCTCTGATTCTCCCTGCTCTTAAAGTACATTGGATTCCTTGCTCTCAACATTCATGCAAGTGTGAGTCCCTCGTTATTTCCTGACCCATCAACCTGCACTTAAATTACAGCCGCAGCATCTGACACAACCATTCACCACTTGGCACCTTAACTTGAAACTTGACTGAGTCAATATCACAAACACTCATTCCTTTTTAAGAATTTAAGCCTCAAGGACAATCAATCTAGAATGAAGAGAAGGGAAACATGTTTCTAAACATTTAGCTGAGAAGCACTATAATTAAGAGCAATCCACATTCTCTACCAGATACCTCTGTCTTGTCTCTTACATTTTTTTGTGAACAGAAAGTATCAGTGGGCGGAATTACCCCAACCGCCTTCCCAGCTCGAGAGGCTCAGAGGGAAGCAGCCTGCTCACAGCACACGGGGAAAGCAGCTCTTTGGGAGAAACACCGTGTGGTCCCCTTGCTGGCCTCTCCCAGCAGTGGGCAGAAGGACTTGCATGAGTACAAAGCGCCTGTACCCTCCGGTACCCACATAGGCCCCAGGGAAGCTCCCGGGGACATGGAACCGGCTCTTTTCCTTTAGCCAAGCACGCCTGTGACTTCCAAGGGGGTTTCAGAGCAAGGGAGGCCTCCTCTGTCCCACGCTCTCGGGACGTGGCTCCCCTTGGCATCTTGTGCTAGTGACAGCTTGCAGTGAGGGCTGGAGTTGGGCTTTCAAGGGTAACAGCTGGCTGTGGCAAATGTGCCACAGGTTCCCCGGTACTGCTCCCGAGTCAGGCTAATGACAGTGGGTTAGGCAGCTAGCCGCTCCTCCTCAGTTTACTGCTGTACGGAATGGGAATAGCCAGTGTGGAGAGGAATAATGGTAAAGCAGTTAGAACACCGTGAATAATCTATAACTGCCAGGAGCTATTTGTAACTACTGTTAATTATTACAAAGTAGGAGAAATACTGCTGGGACTTTAGACAGACCTGAATGCAAACTCTGGCCTTCTCACTTTCTAGACAGGTGATAAGGCAGCAAATTTAAATAGATAGCCTTTTAGAAAGGTAAAGATCGTTCTACTGGGTGTGTTAAAAAAATGAGCACCAGGCATGCCGGGAAGTGACGAGAGTCAACAGAAGTTGGTAGCAATTCATCATCTTTATGGGTGGTGGTTATTATTACCTTTTCCTCTTGAAAACTCACACTTGGTAGATTTCTCCACCATGAACTTATGTTTCAATAGAATCAAAGGTGAAATAAATAAAAAATTAGGCAAGTGCATCTTTGTTAAGGAATTGTTCAAACTTCCTCTCTTTACAAACCTAACAGTCTGAGCCTTCTCCTGAGGGAGGAAGATGGGTCTCCACAGCTACCACGTCAGTGAAGATACCAGGTCAGACAGTATTTTGGGAAGGAAAAGCCAACAGCCAGCACAGCGCCAGACTGCGACCTCCTTCTTCGCGAGGTCTGTCCCCTACTTCCAAGTCCCACCTCCCTGGGGCCGTGCGCAGCCGCCTCCCCGCTCTCACCTCTCCTCGGCCCACTGGGTCACCTTCTGCTGCGCCGTCTGGCTGCTGTAGGCCAGGCGGTCCGGGCTGCTGCTCGGAGGCTGCCTCTCAGGCGAGAGCTGCTGGCGGAGCTGCTCCAGCTCCCGCTCGTACATGAGCCGCTGCTCCTCCAGGGCACTTCTCTTCTCTTCCAGGTACTGCTTCTCCAGGACCTGAACCACATTTTGAACCGGGTCTGGGGGGGGGGGGGTCAAGAAAAAGGCAAGCTGCCTTCAGGGCTCAGTCTGCACCCTGTCAGACAGGGAACCACCGTGGCCCTGGCATCTAGCCTGGACTTGTATTTTCTGTGAGAGGCCTCAGGGGCCTCAGTGGCTTGAAATCCTCTCGGTTTCTGTTTTACTAACACTTTAGATAAACACTCTGTACGCAAACGTTCTCTGTGTCTGCTATGTTACCGTCTTTAATTTGACAGGCTCATCCTAAGGTTTGGTCACTGATCTAGTACCAGCAGGTGGCAGAGGAAAAGGAGTTGTGATCCTATCCAATGAGAAGAAAAACTTCATGAAAGCTAGGATTACACTACAGATTGTTTTTTAAAAAAAATATATGATTTGTCCTTCACACTTGTCAATTTCCATTTGAATTTTTTTTCCCTACTAGGGATCGAACTCAGGACCTCGTGCTTGCCAGGCAGCTGCAGTGGTACTGAGCTACATTCCCTGACCCCAGTTGTCATTTTCTATGCCCATTTATAACTGGTTTTAGTATACATCAAAGGGTAATGATTTTCACCACTAATCTCACTATTCTTGAATTTCTCTCAGTTAGAAGAAACTTAAAAACCATAGCATATGTTTGAAAATACTGAGTATATGGTCTGGCAATTTCTCAGTGCTAATATCCGAGGGGACAATAAACTTGAAAAATAACAACTGCCTGTATCTGACTTTTTATGGGTCCAGAACTGGATTCACACCATACACGTAGAAAGCAAGTATAGACCCACCAAAGGATCTTGCTCCAAAGAACTGCTATGATGACTAGTGGTGTATGGGTTGACTCTCAAGAGCCAATTGGCTGGTAGGGACCACTGAGCTGGCTGCCATGGGGACAGGTCAAGGCACTGGTCATATGGACAAAGGTCCAGCATCCTTGTGTGTAGACTGCAGGGACGCAGTGCACCAGACAATCTTGATGGCAGGACAAGATTACTGCAGGGACTAACACCTCCCTGAGGTACCTGCGACTGAGGTATGTTCCACACCACCTGGGATGTGACTTCCTCTTTATGTATTTGTACACGGCATGCTGTTTAGTACAACTGGGCTCTCTTCTCACATACTAGTCTCAGTTAATCTCCCGTAAGAAGTTGAAATTAAAGTGACTCCAGAGAAAGTTTTAGATTACTTGATGAGTGCTCCTGACTTTTCCAAAAAATTCCATCCATTTGCCAAATAAATAAATTGCACTAATTTTCTATGTTAGCAGTAAGAGAAAAAAGATAGCATGCTAGTGTAAGACATATGGTTAAATAACACAAAAAAGGAGCAATTTTTAGAAGTCAAAAGGAATGCACAGCATAAATGAGTTGCTTTAACACAAATAACAAACATAACAGCAAGACTACCTCTACTAGTTGCTGCCTATATCTCTGTAGAGGGCTTATAAACTTTGCCTTCACCAACTCTTGAAAATTTTGCTGAATAGCAAGGGCGGAAATCAACCCAACTTAAAAAAATGAGGGAGTTCAGAAAGATTAAGTGGGCAACTTAAGATCTTACCACTTAAACAGGCAGCACCAGGACTGTTGTTTGTTTTGTTTTTGAGAGTTTTACTGTGTAACCCAAGCTGACCTCAAATGTGAAGATCCTCCTGCCTCAGCCTTCCAAGTGCTGGGATTACAACTGTGTGCTCAGAGATACTGAATTGGGTACTTAGCCCACATTTTTCCACTTCTCATTGGTACAGAAACACCCATGATCCCGAATGGCTGAGGCAGCGGAGTCTCGGCCCATGCTTCCTTGCCAATGGAGAGCCCGTGTGGCCAAGGCACATTGTAGCCATTGCCAATGACCCAGCACAGTCACTCCTCATCAGGTTTCCCCAGGGCCCAAAGGTGCAGACATGGAAAAGATGGCAAGCCCCCCCCCCCCCCTCCTGCTAAGCTTACCCTGGCACAGCCAGCAAGCCCTGCCCTGGGGACTCCTGTGACTTGGGAACCCCTGTGGAGCCAGAAGTCTGGGTTTTCTTTTTATCTCAGATCTCAGTAGCCTCTGGGAAAGCCTTTTTCATAGCTGTCTCTGGTAACTTCTCCCCCTCCTCCTTCACACCGACCAGGATAGCACCCTTTGAAATAGATGATCCCACTCTGGCAAGTTCAGAATAGAAACCAAAGATCACCTGGCCTGTTCTCCCTGAGCCAATCAAATACTACAGCGGGCTGTCCTGTTTTACCCCTCCCCCACCGCTCTCCTCCCTCTTCCCTTTTTGCAGTGCTGAGGACAGAGCCACAGCTTTGCATAAGCAAAGCAAGCGCTGCGCCACTGAGTGCAGGTGCTGTGCGCCACCGGTGCCCAGGGCCGCAGCACCCAGGAGGAAGTCTTTCAGGGACACAGAAAGGACCGTGTTACGTCGGGAATGGGCTCTATCTTCCCTTCGTTAGTAGGTAACTACGAAATGAACTCAAACTAATTCTTCACCCAGAAAATGGAAAACAGGTGAGGGCTGGTGGTGCTGGTGGGGGTATATATGTGAGAAAGAGTGTTAGAATTAATTCACGCTGAGACATCTAAAGCACTGCGTTAGGGGAAGGAGAACCTTAGGGGAATAAGGGACCTTCTAATCTTACGTGGAATAAATTGCCCCTGTGACCTTGCCTGCCCCTTAATTGCTCTTTAATCTAGAGCATGCTGCTACTGAAATTGGGAAAAAGAGATGCGTCTTTCATTCCTATTTTGAATCCTAGAAAGCAGGCATTACTGTTCATAAATACTAGAATTCTTTACTTTAAGTTAAAATGAATTGGGGTTTAGGTCGGTATTTACTCGAGGGACTATAAAAACTCATTATTCCGGGCTATTACTGGGCTAATGGAGCTGAACATACATCTGGAAGTGCTACTGCCCTGACCTGTTGTGCTCTCAACAGTAACACAGCCATCAGGCACCACAGCAGTAATATCACTTATCCCTTCCGTGCTTTCGGGTGCAAGGGAAAGGGCACGGCTACCACTTCTCAGCACTGGGACTCAGCACTGGGACTCAGCAACGGGCCTGGGACGTGCGACTTGGGGGAGGGGCACAGTGACAAAGAAATGCGCTGCAATCGAGAACACAGTGACTTTGTTGCATGAAAACTTCTTCTTTCCAATCATGGCACCTAGATTTTGCCCAAGCACAGAGCACAAGCACCAGTCAGCAGCCCTGCTGAAAACCAGCCATGCCGCCTCATGCCACTGCCAATCAGGCAAAAACCTCTGTCCCAGTGTTTGTGGAGAAGCTTCGTCTGGAACCAGAGGAGAGGGAAGAGAATCTTCAGATAGGACCACCAAGGGGAAGACCACCAGGCAGACAGGCTTATCATCGGGAAGCCACCTAGCACAGAGGTGAGGCCGGTAAACACTGTCTGGTCTCCAGCACCCGGTATTTGCATCAGAGTGAGTATATGTGTGCCCGGAAGAAAACCCCGTTCACCAGCATGACTGGGTCAGGGACCACGGAGGGGAGAAGACTTTCACAGGGACAAAAAAACACTAGAGCTCGAGGCTTGATGGGCGAATCCGAGTGAATGACTCTTGTTACTACCATGGGCTGGGCTGCAGGTTTGGCTACAAGGATTGGAGGAATTCATGAATGCTTATATTCATTGGCTCCTCAGAGGGTTAACTATTATTATTATTTGATATAGGGCCTCGCTATATAGTTCAGGCTGGCCTCAAACTGACAGCAATCCTCCTACCTCAGCCTCCTTAGTGCTGGGACTGCAGGTGTGCGCCACCATGCGCAGCTCAAGAGGTTTAATTTAGAAGTGACAGGAGGAAAGTAGCGATTGGGTGAAATCAGAAACTTGTGCTCTGAGATGGAGAAATGATTACACTGGGAATATCTAGGTGGCCTGCAGAGTGAAGCCTAGAACTCTGGGACCGACCCGGAGGAAACGCGCTCTCACCCGATGGGCAGCCCTCCACTGGAGTGTGGGGCCTGCATCTTGCTGCCCCGGCCAGGTACAGCCTGTCTACTCCGGCTCCGGAAGATCGCTCCGAGGGAACCAACTGCTCGGGTATGTTGTTAGATGGATCGCGGGTGCGACTGTAAAGACTGAAAGCTGCTTTGGGATTTTCCTGGGACTCCTCCCCATGGGTGGGGGCAAGGAGGGGTGGACTGAAGCTGGAGTCCGAGCTGTGGGTGCCCACCTTGCACACGGTAAGTCCCAGAGGCTCCTCTGCACGGCCGGAACTCCTATTTTCTAGGGGATTTTTACTCTCCCAATGATTTAGAATGAAAGGCTCAGAAATAGTATTTTTTTTTTTTCCTTTACATTACGTAGACTAGATCCTCCTGCCTCAGCCGCCTGAGTAGCTGGGACTATAGGCGTCCCTTACCACATCTGGCTGTGATGGAAGCTTTGATAAAATCTGTTAAAATCGTTAAGAACTCTAAGTCTGTGAGAGTACAACAATTGGCTTGTAGAGAGCTCGTCTCAGAAAAAGATCACCCTGATGATCTTTGATTCGGATTCTGGCAATGAGGTGGAGGCTATCTCCCAAATCTCTTCGGGAGCCCCGCTGGAGGGAGGAAGCAGTTTTGTGTGTGAGTTTTACACGGTCACTTTATACAGGCTCGTTCTTCACCGAACGACAGGAGCTGGGGAGTCAGGGCTCACCGTTGCTGTTCAGCGTCTTCATGATAACTTCCATCTGTGCGAACTCATAGTTATAGTCTGGTTCCGAGGAGGCCTCGCTGGCCGCGTCCACGTCATGCTCTGCGGGACTCGTTTCTTTTTCAAAGTCTTTCAGCCAATCACGCCGTTTCCTCTTAGGTAAGTTAATTCTGTGGGTTGGTTTTTTTTT
>PVIC010043418.1:0-15422 GCA_004025085.1 Thryonomys swinderianus | reverse complement strand
GCATATTAAGGGCCAGGCATGGTGGCTCATGCCTATAATCTCAGCACTCAGGAGGCAGAAGCAGGAGGACTGCCACAAGTTCAAGGCTAGCCTGGCTACATAGTGAGTTCAGGGCCAGCCTGAACTACAAAGCGAGACACTGTCTCAAAAACCTTAAAAAAAAAAAAAAAGAGGCAGCTTACACCACTATAAATCTATGGCTGGCTTGTTGGGATTAATCAACACAGGTCTGGGCTCTGTCTGCCAAATTTGTCTAACCAGTGACGGAAGAAAAACACCTTGAAGTAGACATTTTTTGTTATGTCATCTAATGCAACCTGTTAAGGAGATTTAGTATTAGTTTTCAGTCCTAGTTAGAGATTCAATAATACCTTCCTCTCTTACTTTGATTCCTTTTTTTTTTTTTTAGGCAGGGTCTCACTTTGTAGTTCAGGCTGGCCCTGAACTCACTATGTAGCCCAGGCAAGCCTCAAATTCAGCAATCCTCCTGCCTCTGCCTCCCGAGTCCTGGGATGACAGGCATGAGCCACCACCCCCGGCATTGATTCCTAATTCTTTTTGTGTAGGGAGCTACATTCTTGTCATAGGTACTCTTCTAGTAATCAGAAATACCACTACCTCAGTTCACTGATACTTCTGTTTATAGACAATTTGTTTGCAAACAGAAACATTTGGCAAAATTTTGCTTCTGATCACAATCTCTGCCTCAGGTGATAAACATGATGATCACAGTCATCTTCCCTGCAGAAACATAACATGTGGTCATAGCTTCCTCTAGTCCAGATCACAGTTGCAGACAAACCTGTGTGCTCTTGCTGTGAAGCTTTTCTGTGTGCTTTTTAGCAATACAATATTAGTCAGTCCAGCATGGATCCAGAGAAAGTGCAGAGCAAGCATGGTGGCAAAAAGAAAGTGCAGGGTTGAAAAGATGACAAAAATATGCACAGAAGAAATAAAAGTGACAAGAATGTACAGAGTAATTATGAAGGAAACAAGCTAGTGCAGAGCAAGAATGGTTAAGAAACTTTTGAAGAAAACAACCATAGAATTGAAGAAGGAAATTGTACAAAAACACAAGCATGGTTTTCATGTGACTGATCTAGCCTTGAAGTACAAGATGGCCAAGTCAATCATCTTAACTTCCTCGAAGAACAAAGATACCACCAAAGGAGCTGATGTGACAAAAGGAGTAATCATGTTAACCACCCAGAAGACACAAGTGCTGGGAGAGGTGGAAAAACTTCTGTCAATGTGGTTGAGTGAGAAACAGCTGGCAGGTGATAGCATCAGTGAACCTACCATCTGTGAGAAAGCCAGGAATTGCACAGTGATTTACTGCAAGAAAACCCCTCTCTAACTGCAAGATGATGCAAAGAATAACATAAAAATTATTTGAAAAATAAATGAAAAGTCAATGAAAAAGCAGATAGTACAAAAATTTTAAAAATTGTTCACAGAAGTAATGATAGAAAACTTCCCAAGTGACGAATATAAAGCCAGAAGAGGGTATAGGGAGGGCAGGGGAATGGGAAAAAAATGAGATTCAAGATGTATCATATGCAGGTACAAATTCTCAATGCTGAATGTGATTGCGATGTGTATCTAAAATGTATCAATAAACTCAATAAAGAAAAAAAATAAAGAAAGCCAGTAGAGTAATGTGATAAAATTTGCAAGAGAAGTAGCATCCGCAGTGTGATAAAACATGGTGAGGCTTCTAGTTCTGACAAGGCTGCTGCAAAATTTACAAGAGAATTTACGGAATTCATGAGGGCAGAAGGGGAAATTACTCAAGTGTTCAGCTGCAATGAAACAGGGTTCTTCTGAGGGAAGATGCTGAATACAACTTATACGAGGTAGGCAAAAAAGACATAGAAATGAGGACAGACTGACCCTTCTGTTGTGAACAAAAGTGCTGATCTAAAAATTAAGCCTCTCACGGCATATTGTTCCCAGACCTCTCATGCATTCAAGGAACAGAACGTGGACACAGTCAGACTGCCAGCCATGTGGAGGGCTAAGGCAAAGTGTAGACCAGAAGGCAAAAGTTTATTTGTTGGCTGCACAAGGTATTCACACCACCCATAAGAAATATTTCTTTGGAGGCCAGGGATATAGCTCAGTGGCGCCATACCAGTTTGGTAAGTGCACAGTATTGAGTTTGATCCCCAGTCCCACACACAGACAAAAAGAACAAATATCTTTCTGAAAACCAGCTATCTAAACATGTCTTTTTCTGATGGACAGTGCCCCATCATATCCTCCAGCTTTGGTGGATGATATGAATGCTGAATATGACTTCATAAAGGTCAAGCTCCTCCCCAACACATCTTTTGTAGCCCGTGGGCTAGAAAGTAATCTGTAACCTCCAGAAACTGTACACAGACTGGGCATGATGGCACACAACCGTCTGATACACAGGCAGTGGAAGAGATTGTGTCCATGGCAAGAGTGCAGGTCTGGACACCAATGGTGCAGATATGGGGGAGCTTGTTGAGGACCTTAAGGAGTTGATGACAGAAGCACTTGCTGAGCTCCAGAGTGAAAACCTGAAGGCACTTCTTAAGGAGCATCCACTAAGGAACAGGAAGACAGGGAGGAAGTTGGAGATGTGATGAAATCCATTATGGAGAAAACAAACGAGAGGCTAGAGATTTAGCTCAGTGGTTCCAGCGCCTGCTTGGCAAGCACGAGATCCCTGGTTCGATCCCCGGTAACCATATACAACAATACCAGGCGTGGTGACTCACACCCACCAGCAGTCAGTACCACATGCCACAATGCTGGGCAGGTTGTTCAAGCCTATAATCCCAGCACTTAGGAGGCAGAGGCAGGAGGATTGCTGAATTCAAGGCTTGCCTGAGCTACCTAGTGAGCTCAGAGCCAGCCTGAACTACAAAGAGAGGCCCTGTCTCAAAAAACTACAAAAAAAAAAAAATGCTGAACAAGATTAACAATAAGATGGGCTCTCATTTCTAGAGGGTTATGCCGCGCAGGAAGAAACAAGTTTCATCAAAACAGTTTTCATCAACATTGACCCTGCAGCTAAGAGAACAAGAAGAGGATATGACAGAGATCTTCCCCGCATCCTTAGGAGGGGGACCTTCCTTCCAGACACCTTCCTATTCTCCACGCCTGAGGTCACCTCAAATAAGGTCAATGTTCTCTCGAGATTGTGCTGTAGTACACTTTTTTCATATTTTTTGGCTAAAAATAAATACATATGCTTCAGAATGGATTAGGGAGAGGCACATCATCTAAGAAGAGACTTTCTCCAGCTTTGCACTGCTCCTATGATTGTACTCAAGAGATCTGGGGAATAGGCTCTGTCCCATCTTTCCCACTACTCCTATCCCCAGGTGTCTTAATATACTGAGAAGAGGAGTTGAGGGGTAAGAGGGTAAGAGAAATTTGGGAAAGAAGTAGGCATTCCTTACTCTGATCTCTAACCCTAAAACACACCCTGACTCCCAGGTTTGGGACTAATAGCTCAAATAATTCTGAAGCTGCAAACTTCTCCAAAAGGTAACAATTAATACACACACATACACGCACACATACACGTTCCTGATACCCTTTGTCCAATGCTGGTCCCTGACATTGTCAGACCTAAAGTAAGAATGAGAAATGGGTATAGGGAGACTACTGAAAAAAGCTATAAAAGGAGAAAACTGATTGTCCAGAGGGAGACAGTGGGGCACACAGCCCATGGGAGGTACATTGCTACACACTACTACCAACTCATGTACTGCACTCAATTCTAATGCTAACCACTCAGTTATCAAACCTCACAGGTTTAAGGGAAAGGTCTCTAACAAAACCACCCTACTCTGTACACTAACTACAAGCAAGGTCCTGAAGCCACCCACAATCCTGACCAACTGGCTACAAGTCTGGAACATTCCTTATAAGCCTTCTCAGGTTGGATAATTTACTAGAATGACTCAAAAAATTTAAGAAAATGCTTAGCTGGGCATGGGGGCACATGCTGGTAACTGCAGGTGCTCAGGAGCCTGAGGCAGAAGGATCCCAAGTCCAATTACCATCTGAGAAACTCATTGAGATAATGTCTTAAAATATAAAGGGCTGGGACTGGGGATTACCTCAGTGCTGCACCTGCCTCACATGGGCAAAGTCCTGAGTTTGATCCCTCATACTGAAAAAAAATATGAATATATATATGAGTATATATAAAATATGAATATATATGAATATATATATGAATATATATATATACACACACACACAGACATATATATGGCTGTGGATGTTGCTCAGTGGTAGCATGCCTGCCTAGCATATATGAGGTCCTAGGTTCTATATCAGGAACATCCATATGATAAGACAAAGGACACAGTCTAGGAGGCTCTAAAATGCTGTTTCTGTGCTTCCTGAGCAGACATACGATATGCATCACCCTTCTGGCACATCAATGTGTTTGTAGACAGGAAGTTCTATAAACTGTGATGTCCAATTCTTGTTGCAGTTATCACTGCAGAGCATAATTGAAGAACTGACATACTAGAACTCAAGGTCCAGTCCTTCTTTTTTCTTTTTTTTTTTTCTTTTGAGACAGGGTCTCGTTTTGTAGTTCAGGCTGGTTCTGAGCTCACTATATAGTCCAGGCAAGCCTCGAACTCAGCAATCCTCCTGCCTCTGCCTCCTGAGTACTGGGATTACAGCCATGTACCACCACGCCCGGCACTGTGGTATGTGCTATTGATTGTTAGTGGGCGTGAGTCTCCACACCCAGCATTGTATATGGTTACCAGGGATCGAACTCAGGACCTTGCACTTGCGAGGCAGGTGCCAGAACCACTGAGCTAACCCTCCGGCCCTTTTTTTTTTTTTTTTTGAGACAGGGTCTCACTTTGTAGTTCAGGCTGGCCCTGAGCTTACTATGGACCCCAGGCAAGCCTCAAACTTGGCAATCCTCCTGCCTCTGCCTCCCAAGTGAGCCACCATACCCGGCACTATGGAATGTGGTACTGGTTGCTGATGGGTGTGTATCACCACACCCAGTATTGTTGTATGTGGTTACCAGGGATTGAACCAGGGACCTTGCACTTGCTAGGCAGGCGCTGGAACTACTGAGCTAAATCTCTGGCCATTTGTTTTTGTTTTTTGAGAAAGGGTTCTCACTTTGTAGTTCAGGCTGGCTCTGAGCTCACTATGTATCCCAGGCAAGCCTCGAACTCACAGCAATCTCCTGCCTTTGCCTCCTGAATGCTGGGATCACAAATGTGAGCCACCACCCCTGGCATTGTGATGTGTGGTACTGATTGCTGGTGGGTGAGTCACCACACCCAGCACTGTGGTATATGGTTACCAGAGACCTAACTCTGGACCTTGGCCTTGCAAGGAAGAAGCCAGAACCACTGAGCTAAATCCCCAGCCCTGTCCAGCCCTTCTCTGTTTCTTGCTGTTCCAGTTGACTAAGAGTCCCAACTCTCTGATCATTATTGATCTTCGGGTGACCATCTTGAGTTATCTTTTTTTTTTTTTTGGCATAAACTCAGGTGTGATCCAAAGAGCTCATGAAGTTGGATGTGGTGCTGCACACCTGTAATCCCAGCACTGGAGAGGCTGAGGCAGGACTATTACCATGAGCTTGAGGCTAACCTAAGCTACATAGTGAGTTGAAGACCAGCCAGAATGATGTAGCAAGACCATCTAAAACACAAAATTACAAAAAGTATTCATGAAGGCCAGAGATTTAGCTCAGTGGTTCCAACGCCTGCCTAGCAAGCCCAAGGTCCCTGGTTTGATCCGGGTAACCACATACAACAATGCCAGTGGTGACTCATGCCCACCAGCAATCAGCACCACACACCACAGTGCTGGGTGTGTTGGCTCACCCCTATAATCCCAGGACTCGGGAGGCAGAGGCAGGATTGCTGAGTTGGAGGCTTGCCTAGGCCAACCTGAACTACAAAGTGAGACCCTGTTTAAAAAAAAAAAAAGTGCTGGGTGTGGTGGCCCACACCTGTAATTCCAGCACTCGGGAGGCAGAGACAGGAGGATTGCTGAGTTCGAGGCTTCCCTGGACTACATAGTGAGCTCAGAGCCAGCCTGAACTACAAAGCAAGACCCTGTCTCAAAAAAAAAAAAGTATTCATGATATGGAGGATACTCATGTTACAAATGCTCAACTTACATTAGGGCTTGAACTCCCTAAACCATCATAAACTGAAAGTATTCTATATCAGTAATGGTATATCAATGGCACAGGTGCCCTATCTGTTATCATTGAAAGCTCTAGAAGGTTTGCCATCCCTGTCCTAGGTCAAATATATATTTAATTAATCTAATTTGGTAAACGTTCTAGCTTAGCAATACAGTAAGTATACTGTAGTTTTGAACATGTATCCTCATGATCATAGGTGTGACTGAGAGCTGCGGTTCACTGCCAAACATCTCAAAAATGTATTAGAGGGGCCGGAGATTTAGCTCAGTGGTTCTGGCGCCTAACTCGCAAGCACAAGGCCCTGAGTTCGATCCCCAGGAACCACATACAATGCTGGGTGTGGTGACTCACGCCCACCAGCAATCAATACCACATACCACAGTGCCAGGCGTGGTGGCTCACGCCTATAATCCCAGCACTCGGGAGGCAGAGGCAGGAGGATTGCTGAGTTCCAGGCTTGCCTGGGCTACATAATGAGCTCAGGACCAGCCTGAACTATGAAAGCAAGACCCTGTCTCAAAAAAAAGAAAAAAAATGTATTAGAAAAGAAAGAATTTGATAGTAAAAAGGAGAAAATGAAAATAAAGCTTATCTATGGAGGAGTAGTTGAGGGGTTGAAGGGAAACCAGGGGAATAAGGAAAAAATAAGAATCAAGATATATCATGTACAGGTACAAATTCTCATTGAGGAATATAATAATGTATTCCTAAAATGTAGCAATAAACTCAATTTAAAAAGCTAAATTTTTTTAAATGTATTGTAAGCCAGGTATGATGGCATGTACCTGTAATCCTAGCACTCAAGAGGCAGAGGCAGAAGGATGTGTAAATTCAAGGCTAGCCTGAGCTACATATTGAGTTGAAGGACAGCCTCAAAAAAAAAAACAATAAAAAAGTAGTGTGCTACATATCACAGGACTGGCAAAAGATCAAAATTTGAAGTATGCCTGATACTGAATGTATTATCATACCACTGCATCATTGTAAAGTCAAAGATCTAAACCAAACTTTCTAAATCAGAAAACATGTCTGTAGTTGGGAAATTTCAAAGGTTTAATCTTCTCAAGAACCAGGGGCAAATGCCAGTCAAATATTATACACCAGAAAGAAGGGAAAAGTCCAGTAAAAAATCTTTATTATACAATGGAAAGGAAAGAATCTCTGGAAAATGAAAAGCTTCAGGGGGCTGTAAACAGGAAAAGTCGCAGCCTCCCACAGGTTTACACACATAGTCACTAAAGAGACTCTCACCCCAGATCATCTTGTGCTCCTAGATCCCACTCACACACAGTAGTCTCGCACAGACAGCAGAAGCAGGTCTCCTGTGAATCCACACACACTTGCTGCTCCAGAGTTTCTAGCCAAGTGCCCTTCTCAGCGCATCTTCCTTGGCCACTAGCATGGCACTTCCTCTTCCTCACATCATTGCAGGGACAAACAGGGTGTGGGTACGCCTGTGCATTCCTATGCAGGCTACCTGAGTGCTTGAGCGGTGTGGGTATCCCTGTGTCCCATGTGTGCAACCTGTATGACATAGCCATTTCTGATCTAGAAAGTGGCCTTCTACCTGGGGGTCCCTTAAACCCTTATACTAATACCCAGCTCTCAGTTCTGAGTAAGGCCAGATACTCTGAGGACCCTACTTTTTAGTAAGCTAACATGTACTTCTGGAGATAGTGTTTGGGATCTTCTGCTACCTCCTCAACCTTCTCACAGATGCCTGCAGGGTACTCTGTTCTGTGATGTGTAGGGTGTGGGTAGTGTCCAGGCTCCTCCTTTCAAAACTCCTTCTTCTAGCATCCCAGCCTCCATACACCCACATTACTTTGTCTCTTTCCCAGTTTCTCTAGTAAGAAAGTCTCTAAAACAAGGTCCCAGATGTGGTTCCCAGCTTCTGCCCCTACACTAATGCCTTCCAGGAAGCTGGATTCTGGGATTCCATTTTACCTACTTGCACATTTACCTCAGGAGCTCCTATACTCTTCAGATAGGTCCATTGCACCAAATCATCCAGACATTGAAGAAGTCCCCTACCTAGGCCTTCTCCAGCCCTGTCTCCATCCTGCCCTTGACTATGCCTCTCCCTCCCTCAGGAGGAGCAGAGCAGTTAGCCCCTGACAGCACCAGAGGGAGCCCTGTGTCTGAGAGAAAGGACCAATCTCCAGGGTTTGGAGAACCAAGGATGAGAGAAGACCAGGCCTCCACCTTCTGTACCAGATCCAACCCAGCCAGGTCTCAGCCAGGACAGCACCTAGAGTGCCAACTGTGAGTACAAGCCTGCATTCAAGTATGGGGGGTAGGTGTGGCAAAAGCCCAACCTCTCCATATCCAGCCTGTAATACTTCTAATAAAACCACTGACATCCATGGATCTGTCTGCTGATTTTAAGTGGCTCCAACTAAGACAGATATGAAAAGAAGAGGGTTCCATGGGGGAGAAGGTGGGAGTGTCCATTCTTCCTCTCTCAGCCTGAGAAACCTTTCATCTTACTCATTTCTGGCCACTCTGTCCTCTACAGTCAGTCCAGCCACAACACCCCAGACTAGCCCTGTCCGAGTACTGGCCCTTGGCTAGGAAGCTATTTCCAGCCATGGACACCGGGTTAACTGCCCTTGATTGGCTCTGGTGCTTACCCACTACTCCCACCCAAGCCAGCCTGCTGTTTATTGAAACAATCTGATTGTTCTCTTTCCATCCTCTCATTCTCTACCCCACCTCACAGGCCCTTGGAGAGTGGAGTCTGCCTGCCTTACTCTTGTAGCTTCGTGTCCAGCCTGACACACAGTAGACAGTAGTTGTTGACTGAATGACTGTAAAATCACTGACCTCGGCTCAAGAAAAAAAAAAGGCAGTGGCATCCTGATCAGTAAGTGCCTTGACCAAGACCACTCAAATAATAAATATTTCCATATTTCCATAACCCAGCCTGCTCTGAACTGAGTTGTAGGAAAAGGGGGTAAGGGTGTTATTCCGTCTCAGTCCAAGGTCATACAAGGGGAACAGGGTAGGCAAAAACGGGAGGGATGAAGTGGGAGGTGGAAGAACAGTACTGGACAGATTCCCAGAGCTCTTTTATTGCAGCCTGGCGCTAAGGACTCGGCCTCCTCGGGTATTTAGCTCCAAAATCTGATCCACCCCTAAGAAAGAGGGTCTTGTGCTCTTCCAATTTAACAAACCCTGACTCCGCCCCTTTGGTGAAAGGCACTGGCTCCACCTTTAGAATGACGCCTTGACCCCTCCTCCGAGAAGAGGTGCTGGCTCCGCCCTTTCCGGTGACAGGCAAACCCCACCCCTAGAATGTGGAGACGTCCCTGTGACATAATGGTAACGGCCCGTTTCCGGGGAGGAGCCAGAGAGGGCGGGAGTTTAGGCTGCGCCGACCCCTTAGCCCCCCTCCAGGTGACCCCAGCCCCTGAAACTCCTCACCCAGGGCCCAAAATCTCCCAGCTCTATGACTGCCAAACCTTTTGCCCTGACCCCTGCACGTTCCCAGCCCCCGAAACAACCGTCCTCCAAATGACTTGACTTCTGTCTAGTGCCTCCCAAATCTCCAATCCTACCCTGTTCCGAGTGGCAATTGGCTTCTCGGGGCCACCTGCCTCAGATTACCTAAGAACTAGATTCGCCTCGGGAATGACAGAGAAGGGGGCCTGGGGCTAGAGAATACTTGGCCCAACCCTGCCGCTCCCCAGGAGACAGTCGGACCCCAGGACATGCCGGGACTGAGGAGCTACGAGGTGGCGCTGGAGGCGGAGGAGGAGTGAGTGGAGGCGGGGTTCCGCGGAGGAGGTGCAGGGCAGCTCAGGGTGGGGGAGAGCGCGCGTCCTCCGGGGCGGAGGGGAGGGGCCCTGAGGGGCGTGGGGTACGAGTGAAACCGCCTCGGCGGGGCGGGGCTTGGGGCGCGGGGGCGGGGTCTGTGGGGTCAGCCCCGCCCCGCCCGCCGGCCCGGCCGGCTCTGCCTTCTCTCTTGCAGGATCTACTGGGGCTGTTTCTACTTTTTCCCCTGGCTGCGAATGTGGCGCAGGGAGAGGAGGTGAGGAGGCTGTGACCCTGCGGGCCGGGGTATATGGAGGACGCTCAGTTTTGCAGGACGGATCTGGGAATAGGAGTGCCCCCTCCCTGCCTCATGCCAATGCCGGGTCGCCCTACAGCTCGGCGCACCCCCGGGAGCAGAAACTGGAGCCTCTGCGGGGTCTGATGAGCTGCCTGTCGAGCGGCCTGGGCCCTGCTCCCCAGCGTTCAGGTCGTGGCCTCCTCTGCCGCGCGCCCGCTACCGCTGTCCAGCCAGCCGGTGCATTAAAGATTTAAAGCTTAAGCCCACGTACCGCCTCCCTGACTGTGCTGCCTCTGCCGCCATTCGACTTAGAGCACTTCTTCACACCTGCTGCCTCCTTCCTCACACGGCCTCGCTCCCTGGTAGGCTCCCCTTCCAGGTCAAGGCTCCTGTCATTTCTAAGGGGCCTTCAACAATGTCAGGTTTCCTGCTAACAGTGATGGCCTCCCTGCCCTCTGTCCCAGTCACTGTTAGGAAACTCCGTGGGGACGACCAAATAATCTCCCCACATTGATGCTTTACAGCCCTGGCTGTCCTTCACCACTTTCCTCCAACCAGGACTTTGCCAGGTATCTCAAGAATCTTCCTTCCTCAGTGAATCTACGATATCTTAAGCCAGGGTTGTTAGTGTACAGACTATCACTGAGAAGAAGGGAAGAATCCTGGAACCAGCCTGCCATAGCCTGTCTCTGAAGAGCAACAGGGTTGCGGCCTCTCCTACAGTTTACTTTTCCAAGCCGCTTCTTCAAGTCTGATCCCAATTTTAGAGATACTTGCCATCAGCAACTTTGAAGTTTTTGCTGCTTCTGTAGAAGTTTTGCACCCTGTCAGCCCTTTTTGTCATGTCAGCTAGTCAGCCTGGGACCCACTAACTCCTGAACTGAAGAGAGTGAGGGACTTCCATGCGTGCCTGCTTTCAGTCAGGGGAAATTAAGTTACAGAGACAGCCCAGTTCCTAGCTGGAGCCAGGGTTAACTTTCAGCCTGAGGCTGCTCCTGCCACAGCACACTGTGGCTGGAGAGAACTTGGCCTTATTTTTGGAGAAGCTGAAGAGGAGAGATTTGTTTTCTGCCTTCCAGCAGTCTCTGGACTGACAAGTACAGGGAAGACCACAAAGTATGTGGCAAGCAACCAGCTGATAGACAAGGCCTGTGACAAGATGATGGATCCTGGATCTTCTTGGAATAGTCTCAGTAGCCACACCCAAGCTCTGGAAGATATGTCCAGACTGGGAGTGGGAGAGGGATCCTAAGGCCTCTGATACCAAAAATTAGCTGAGTGACCTCTGTGTTCACTTAAAGCATTTCCTCACAATGTCTGTCCCTTCAAATGTAGAATGTTTTATCTAGGCCTGGGCCCGCAGCTCACTGGGATGCTGTCAGAAGATGCAAAGATCCCTGGGACAAATTCTAGACAGAGGTCCTCAGGCTTCACCCTGAACAGGAGGAAGAGAGGCTCAGGTTTTCAGCCTGGAAGGCAATAGTCCATTCTGTGGGAGCTGGGGCCCTCCCATGTATTGTGGCAGCCCTGTGGCAGGAAGGACCTCTAGAGAAGGTATGAATGAGAGTGTACCCCATAGAGTGACTGGCCCTAGAGCAGAGACTGAAGAAACCCTGTGACCTCCAGAAAAGGCCTGGATTACTGATCTCTGACTCCATTTATGGAAGATTAAAATTCCCAGACAGGAATGGGACATTCTTCCAGGAGCTTGGGCCACCGACCCAGAAACATACCCCTAACCCTGCCCAATCCTAGGCAGTTTCCAGCATTCCAGAAACAACTGGATCAGGAGGGGTTTGAATGTTGCATCTGGACACAGGGAAGGAGGGAGCCTTGGGTATGGATTTAGAATATGAAAGAGATGCACTTATGGCTATAACTGTAGAATAGCATAAATAAGGTGTAGGGGATAGAAACAGGGATCACTGAAATGAGGTGGTGTGGGGCTCATCCAGTCCCACAGTGCAAGAAGGCTGAAACTTGAGTGGAACAAAAGAGATATAACTTACTTTGGAGTCTGATGTCTGTAACCACGTAGGGATTGAGTCTGGAAGTCCGAGGCCCCTGCTAACAAACTCCCATTCCTGGAACAACTAAACAAAAAGAGGAAGATAAGATCTCTAGTGCCTTGCACCAAAGTTGACATCAGCAGTCTGGCATGAAAGTGCTTTTATGTCCTTTCACGCACCTTTTTCTCGTCTCATCTTCCCCACCATCTCCCACACATATTTCCTTACCATCTCCAAGGAACCCACAAAACCAATGAAGTCACTTTCTTCCAGCTTCTCAGAATATAGCTGACCCCAGCCAAGACCTCAGCTAGAACAGCCATTTAGGGACCCGCTCCCATCTATTTCTCCTGATAAGACAAGCAGGCCAGGGCAAGAAGGCAAGTTCATCCTGGCCTGCTCTACATCTACACCATCTACAACTCCTGTATCAGTGTGTGTGCTAACATGAATGGCTATGTGATGGGATGGTTGTGGAAATGACTATGTGGGAGTGGGACTCTGAATATAACTAGAACTGTGATTTTTGTCTATGATGGCACAGTCACAGGAGTGGCTGCAGTTATTCCTATGACTATGTGGCTGTGGTAATATGAATTTGAATGTTTATTATTATATGTTACTGTGGATCCTTCGCTGTCATTAGTCTGTACCATCAGGCCCCCTATCATGTACATTCTCCCCTGCTTCTTGGATGGTGGCTCAAGAGCCCATCAGAAATAACAGTCCTAGAAAAGGAAGGGGTCCATGGCCACAGTCCAGGGATTGAGTTCAGGAATGTCACAAGATAACCTCCACCTGTCTCTGACTCACCTGATGCCTCAGGTAAAATGCACACAGATAAAAGGTGGGGGAGAAGGAGCAGTGAGAAGCACATATCTCAACTGAGAAACATGAAGGAGCTCTCCTCACCCACCAGCATCTTCATGCTGCTGCTGTTACTCCTGAGCCCAGGCCCTGGAGCAGGTAAGATTCTGGGGGTATAGAAGGCTGGTGGTCTTGCCAGATGTGGGGCTCATGCCTATAATCCTAGCACTTGGGAGGCTGAGGCAGGAGGATCACCATGAGTCTGAGGCCAGCCTGGGCTACAAAAGGAGTTCAAGGCCAGCTGAACTGCATGGTGTGACACTGTCTCAGAAAACACACCAAAACAAAAAAAGGCTGGAGATATGGATGTATCAGATGAAGAGAAAAGGGCTCAGAAAGTTCAAACTTTCATCTATCAATGGAGCAGTTCTGGGCCTGGACCCTTCTGAACACGACCCATCGTCTCATAGCATTGCCACCGTTGCCTGGCACCTCCTGCTGTACTCAGCTCTACAGACAGCCGCTCTCAAACAAGATACTGAAGAAGGTCATCTGGGTGGAACTGCAGGAGGCGAATGGTGACTGTCACCTCCAGGCTTTTGTGTGAGCTCTGACCCCACTCCTGATACCTAACTGACCCCAGTCCCAACCCCTGCTATTGATCCCAATCCCAACCCCAGCCCCAATTTCTAATTCTGATGCTGGCTCCAAGTTTCATATGGCCCTTGCCCCTGACCCCTGGACTTTAATCTCATCCCCAACGTATGGGCATAGCTTTGGACCTTTCCCTTCCCAGGCTTCACCTGGCTCAACGCAGTGTCTGCATCCATCCCCAGAATCGCAGCCTGGCTCAATGGTTTGAGCGCCAAAGGAAAAGAACCCAGAGGACTTACCCAGCCTGAATCTGGAGCTTCAAGGGGAAATAGTCTGGAGTGGCCAACGCCCAAAATAATAAAGCATGATTGGACAATAATCTGAGTGTGATCTCCAAGAACTTTCTTGTTCTCTTTATTTTGCATCTTCACAGCCCCTGCAAGGCCAAAAGCCAAGGACCCACACATATTCTCCAGGCTCCTACAAACATACACACATACATGCAAAGAATACACGTCTCACACCTCACATGCAGTGGTCACACATGGACACAGACATACACATTACAAACATCTTCCAGGTAGATTTCAGCTCCGGAATAAAGTCAGAGACTTTTCAGCTGGCAAGCCTGGAACAGAGTCTTAAAGAAATGGGCTCCAAATAGAACTTCCAGCTGAGAACCCCATCCACCGGGATCTGCCACCCTGCCTGGTTCTGTCCATCTGTCCACACCAATAAGACAGAATTACAGGTGGAATGAGCTGAAGTTCTCATGGGTCTTCTACAGATCCGGAGTACCTAGGAGACCAGGAAGCAAATCGTGAGAGACAAGACTAGCTCTTGCCTCACTTATCCTGACACAGTTCTGAGCCCAACACTCTGAAACGTGATAGAAGAGCCCAAATTTGAGATAACTCCATGTCTTAAAAATGAGGAAGCAGATGTAACTCTTGGCCCAGGGTTAGAGCCACGTGCACAATGCCACATAACCATAATCCTAGCTACTCAGGAGGCTGAGATAGGAGGGTCACAAGTTCAAGACTAGCATGGGCAAATTAGCAAGACTTTGTCTCAAAAAGAACTAGGGATGGGCGTGAGCTGGCTCGCCACGCTGAGCTCCGGACACGTGCTGAGTGGCAAATGGTGGGCTTCAGGTAGATTGGACCCCAGGATGATGTGAAAAGCAGTATTCTTTACTCCTGAAGAGAGGAAATGGCAGGTGGATAGTGGGTGTGGAGTTTTCAGATACCTTCGTGTGAATAAGAAACCTGGCCTCCTTCGGGACTTCAGATGTCTGGCACTCCTGTGTCACTTTAAGTAATGTTATAGTGAAGGATGAAGCTTTTGCTATCAGCTGCTGGTAGAAAGAAGCCAAACCCAAGAATTCTGATAAACCCTAGAATTCTGATAAACCAAAGGAAAGTGAAGATGATGCACCGCTTATGGTACAAAGCCCAAGTTAGAATCTTGGCTTTACCAGAGTAGTAGCATTGGAAATTATTCTTTAATTGTAACTCCTTGGAGGGTAAGGCAGGGGTGATTGGGATATGCTGGCTCCCCATAAAAGGATGGACTGGACATGAGTTACAGAATTGGGAAGAGGACAACAGAAAAGTTACATGCTAGCCTATACTACCTGTATGCCCATAGACAGCACATTACCCTTTTCTACATTAGACTTCCATTTTTTACCCTATGTATTGAGACACAACCACAGTATGTTTCTCCAGTGACCCTTTTAAAATTACCAGTCTTGTTAAAAGATGAGTTC